>JASAMX010030451.1:0-18961 GCA_030248175.1 Microlaimidae sp. YZB2_3 | reverse complement strand
TTATATGTGCATCTACTTCGTTCAGTTACGTATTGCTGCTACATAAGTCTAAAAACTAAATGCCAGAAATGACTGAAACAAATCTCTTTAAAACCTGTAAATTAATAACAGATTTTGTGAAATTTTCAGAAAAACAAAACCGAATAAAAACAATACGTGTAAAAGCTTCAGTTTGCTTTTTTTAACCATTAATAAAACTTAATTCACATAAATTTCTCTCAAAGTGGATTAACTTTTACATGAGTTAAACAGCTGTAAATACCACAGTATTAGTTAAGTCACACGTCGTCAAAACGATACAAAAAAAGTATAACGCAAGCGTCACAGTAATCATGAAATATTTCTGTCAAAATAAGTTATCGCATTGCGCATTAAGTTTTGTAATTTATCATTATTTTCGTGTAAAGCAAAACATACCGCCATATTAACGGCTTTTTAAAATCAAATATTAAGTTCTAAGTCCGAAAAACTTTGAAAAATTAAGATTTAATATAAGGCGACTTTTAATTTAACAAAAACATTGACAGCTAATTTGTTTTATGTAATAAATAGAAACATTAAAAAAAAGTCGCCTTATATTAAATCTGAATTTTTCAATGTTTTTCGGACTTAGAACTTGATATTTGATTTTAAAAAGCCGTTAATATGGCGGTATGTTTTGTTTTATACAAAAATAATGATAAATTACAAAATTTAATGCGCAATGCGATAACTTATTTTGACAGAAATTTTTCATGGTACTGTGACGCTTGCGTTATACTTTTTTTGTATCGTTTTGACGACGTGTGACTTAACTAATAGTGTGGTATTTACAGCTGGTTAACTCATGTAAAAGTTAATCCACTTTGAGAGAAATTTATGTGAATTAAGTTTTATTAATGGTTAAAAAACGCAAACTAAAGCTTTTACACGTATTTTTTTTATTCGGTTTTGTTTTTCTGAAAATTTCACTAAATCTGTTATTAATTTACAGGTTTTAAAGAGACTTGTTTCAGTCTTTTCTGGCATTTAGTTTTTAGACTTATGTAGCTTTATACTATTCCATTTAATATAAGGGTTTTTTCGAAACTTTGTTTCGTCTTTTGCTAGAATTTCTGCCTTTTAATGCATTGAATTCAATGTCATTTATTAAAGATATAAAACATTAAAGAATTTACTCATTTTAAAAGAAACGTCATGGTCTCCTCATGATATGAATACAATTATTTTCATATCCAAAACTTCAATGTAATTTTAAGCAGTATACTATACAAAAATTAAGTCTGGGTAACTCCGTAAAATTGTATGGAATCCGAAAGAACCATATAAAATAGTGTGTTTTTCTTCTGTTTAAATTGTTTTAGTTAGACCTGATTTAACCACTTTTTTGGAAATTAGCTTTATTTGGACTTTTGTTTTGTGCTTGATTTTTCTGGATTGATGGTTTATTTTTAAACAACAAAACCACACCATTGTAAATGATTTTTCCAGGTTCCATACAAATTTACGAGGTTACCCAGACCAGTCTTTTCTCGCATTAAATTTTTGGAGTGATTGTAGCTTCATAGTATTCCATATAAAAAAGACTTTTTTTCTGTTTCGATTTTGATAAATTTCCGTCTATTAAAACATTGTATCCCGCAGCGCTCACACGTCACCCAAGATTTATTTCATTTTATTTTTTTAAAATATTTTTATTGTTGCCATATGGCTGCTAATTAGTGGTAAGGATATTTTTTCGCTCTTCCTGTTGAAAATTAGTAATTTTTATAAAAAGTTAAGGAATTATAATTTAAACCAAAAAAATAATCACAAGAGAATGTGTATTACTGAATGAAGTTACTTAATATGTAATTCAGTAAGGAAAAAAGTGTCACACAAGTACCCCAGTACCTAATGCGTAACTTAGAAAAAAAAGGTCATTTTTCACATGAACAGTGGTTTAACTATGGGCAATAGAGCATTTATACGAGAATAAAATTCAGGTGAGGCGGCAATTTAGCATCTACGTGCAAAAAATCAGCTCCAAATATTTACCACAGGGAAAAATTTTTGGGGGCCCCCAAAAAAAAACAAAAAGAAGTTAAGCAAATTAAGTTTATTAGTATGAAATTCAGGTATGTTTAGCAAAAGTTTTTAGGTTTTTAATATCAGAAAAATATGAGTAATATTTTAGT
The DNA here is from genome assembly GCA_030248175.1 of Microlaimidae sp. YZB2_3. Lineage (NCBI taxonomy): Eukaryota > Metazoa > Nematoda > Chromadorea > Desmodorida > Microlaimidae > Microlaimidae sp. YZB2_3. The sequence continues at coordinate 16,805 of JASAMX010030451.1, read as the reverse complement.
TATGTCAAATGTTTAGATTTTTAATTGGCTAAAAAGCTATTAAAGGTTTTGTTGATTTCGATGACGCCATCAACAACGGTTAACCGCGCAGTGACTTAACCCATTTAATATAAGGAACCTGATTTAAATTTTATTAAGTATATAAATGATTTTCGATTCTTATAATTATTTAGACATCTGAAAAAATGTTTGTTAAATTCAAATAATTATTCGTATAAATATAAAGCTGTATTTTTTTAAACTTATTGTAGAGGAGAAGAGATTGGCAATCAGAGCAAATGATTAGCGGAACCTTGGTGCACTACGGTCCATATTTTAAAATGTATTTCGAATACATGAATAACTATGAAAAAAAGGGACAGAAAAACTTTGAAAAATTCGTTCGAAAATATAAAAAATTTGCGACGATCGTTCGAGAAATTCAAGTACGAATATTTATAATTTATGTGATAAAAAGTCGTGTATTTAAGTTTTTTTATATTAGATACCAAAATTTTATACAAAAAATATGTGCATCGGAAAAAACTTGTAGTCGCTACTTTTATATATAAGAGGTGTTGAACTTTGGTATTCAACGACACACCAGCTGGGATCCTAATACTTTTGCCCATAGGAGCTAGCAGTGCGACAAGAAACTGTTTGGAATTTATATGACAAAAAATACTTAAACATTTAGCAGAATTTTTGTTTCGACCGAAGTCCCCATCAGGCGCAAAGTACCCAAGTTAAACCCACTAAAAGGGTTTAATTGCAGTCTTCTCTAAAGAAATGCTTTTCACGCTTAGATTGAAAAAGATAGTTATATCAGTAAAATGCTTCGGAAATTTAGTGTATTGTTGGAAATTTTTTTGGATTTTATATTCTGCATTGTAATGAACAAAGACAATAAAATTAAGCAATTTTAATAAGTGTTTAGGTTTGCATACCTAGGAATTATAACAACAAATAGAATAAAAGAATACAGAAAACAAAACAAAAAAAATAACAAGAATATAAATTAAATACACAAAAAATAGGTTACAGTATAAGTAAAAAACAAACCGATAAAAAGACTAACAGACATTCATAAACAGTTCAAAGAATATTTACTTGAAAAATGGCAAAATAAAGTAGGTTGTCGCTAAAAAAGAAACAAAAAAATGAAAAAAATATTCATTTAGAAATTACCAGAGTGCGGTAGCTTGCCGTTGCAGCATCACTTAATAGAGCCGGTCCAGAGGGTGCCGCGATACTTGCTTCTCTTGAAGGAATATCAAAAACATTTGCCGCCCGGACATCCGGATCTGGAGGATACAAAGAAAGCCCACGACCTTATAGCAGCCGCCGCGGATCACGCCAACGAAATGATGAAGAAAATTGTAATTTATTGCGTTTTTAGGCTTTTTTCAAAAAATTGACATTTTAAAAAGCTTATATTTAACCTAAAATTTAATGGTGTCGCCAGTCTTGGTGTTATTTTTTTGTTTCTTTCTAATAACCCTAACCGCAAGCCTAAAAAATCCCTTATAATCTCAAATTGGAAGAAAAGTTTCATAAAATTAACAATTTTAGTAGCGTTTTAGCAGTATGATTCAAAATTTCGACAGCAGTTTGTGCTATTTCAAAGAATAGCCCGTGGTGTGTTGAGTATTAAACCTTTTTTAACTTGCTGAATTATATTGACCCGTTCCCATGATTGCCTTTTACTCGGTTACAACCATAGGTGGGTAGCCTCCCGGATTTTGGGGGTTATACCCGACCCCCGAAATTTGGGGGGGTGTCCCAAAATTTTTTTTGGGGGTACACCTAAAATACCCCATTTTTACGGTTTTTTTTACTACTGGAATGGGACCCTCTATATTTGGGGAGTGTCCGGGGTACCCCCAATTTTAGGAGAAGTGTCGGCTATAATCGGGATTTTTTGGGCGGTATAACTTCCAACACCCCCCTGCCCAACTATCGTTACAACCGTGAAACCTTCGTATGACCTATGTGGCACTTCCGTCATACATAATTTTTTTGCGCAAGAAGTGTCCAGTGAGCAAGCAAATTAAAGCTGCACGGTAGCAATATGCAGATTTTTCTCACGTATACACTGAATAGGATATTTCATGTTGCAAAAATTTGCATATTGATACCGTGCACCTTTAACCATTTCAATTTGCTCGCTTATCGGGACTGGGCACTATTTGCGCACAAAAATTATTTATGACGGAAGTACGACATAGGTCATGCGTAAAGTTTACCGCGGTAATGTTTACATACGAAATTTGTCATACGAGAATACCACCACCGTGAGACGAAGATTTCACCTTTGTCGTACGAAGATTTTACTGTTGTAACGGGGGAAAAGCCATTACGGGAACGGTTTAATATGTGCGTGGTTTAAAATATTTAAACTCATCAAACTTACATTTGTTCATTTAATATTTCTATAACAATATTTTTATGATTTCAAATATTATGGAAAGAAACATATTTTTTAGGATCGATATAAACATATTCTGCAAGTACAAGAAATGTTGGGCTCCCAAATTACTGGTTTGCTTACCCCCACCAGGGAATTAGTGAAAAAAGGAAAAATTATGAAAATCTCAGCGAGAAATGATGAGCACCAACCGCGTCTTTTATTTTTGGTAAGTTTTTAGCTGCAAAAGAGTATTATAGTTAATTTAATTTTCTTTTTTTTCACAACTTTTTAATACTCTTCCTAATAAAAAATTATGGTTATTTAAATGATTTCGCAATACTTTGGATTGGCATAGTACCTTTGGTTACCTTACATCATTATTAGAAACAGTTAAAAATTTAAGTATCAACGCAGCCACTCCGATGATTTTTATTCAATAATTTTTCATAAAAAAAGTAATTTGGCATGGTTAAAGAGGATTAAAACATAAGTTTTTCTGTGATATAAAATATAAAATATTTTAAGTACATTAAGAAAAAACTAAAACCTGTAAATATTTCTATAGATTATATCATATAATTTAATTTAATTTATAGTTTAACGATTTGCTGTTGATGTGTAGCGAAAAACGATCTTTGGTGGGACCCAAATTGCAATTAAGAGGTATTATGGAAGTGGATAAGTTGGAAGTAAGAGCTTTATTTACTGTTTACCACTATAAAATATGAAATATGCAAGCAAACGAAAAAATTCTTTTGTTTTGTATTCAACTTAGTCTGTAAAATAGTTTTTAGTTTGATAAATTTATAACCTTCTATTAATTTGATCGTTTATTAGTGATTCTATAGCTTGCGTTAGACTGATATTTTCGCAAATGTGGTGTTGTGTTTAGGTTTACGAAGGTGACCGTTTGGACCAAGAAAATACACATTTTTATATTAAATCTGGACCTCGGAGGTAACTTTTAATTATTTTTTAAAACATCTTTTTGGCGTTTTAAAAAACACACTACAGTAACTGGCGTGCTAGCAAAATCAGACTGGTCAGTCTTCTGGCTCCTATTTTTTGCGCCAAATTTTTTAAGAGAGTAATCAAAATTTTTATTCCCGTTAAAAATTGTAAAATAATCAACCACCTTAATATTTAAGAATTTAAATTAAAACCTTTTTTAATAAAATTTTAGAGTAGAATTATACTCCGAGAACGAAAACGAGAAGACCGAATGGATTGAAACACTTTGGGCTGTTATTAAAGACGCCAAGGATCGATTGGAATCGTTTAAAATTCTAAACTCATCAATTAAAGTAAGAATTAACAATCTTGTTAAAAACTCTAGTATTGTCCTTACCCTTTTGCGCAAAATGAAACCGTAGAAGAAGTTTCGCGAATTAATTATTCATTTTGCTAAACCGCGTACTTATAATAATTTGTCTAGAGATAATTAGCGACCGCCGCCCCTATTTTTATTGAGGTTCATTCCTGACAAGTTTTTCTTGTTTACTTTGTTTCATTTTTTTCTTACTTTGTGCTACATTTTCTTTCCATAAAGTGTTATTGTTTTAAAATATTTATATTACTGTGTAGAATAAATAATTTCAGTTTCACTGTACAGTGTGTTGAATAATCTACTGGAAAGAGTTTTTACAAAATACTGTTGAATATTCCACGAGTTTTATTGAAGTTTACCGTGTATAGTATTCAACAAACAACGGCGCATTTGCTAACTAAAAAACCCGACCATAAAATTCCTAAATGAGATATTTGCGTCATACTGTTTTCCAATATTCCATGCTGTAACATGTAAAATAACTTAAACGTAAAAAGCGAGAAGTATTTGATATTATTACGTGGCAGAAGTTAATCTAGGAATTTTACATTTGCAGTTTTTAGTTTGCAAAATGCGCAGTTAACACGTGAAATAACAAGAACATGAATTCAATAAAAATAAAGAATAATTAACTGTAACATCTAGAAAGACTTCCTTAATTCCACAGGTCTACTAGAGTAATTCACAAATCGCTGTAGATTTTTTGCCTCATAAAAATATTTAAAATCTACACTGTGAATTTTGTAACATTAGAGATCATCCGTTTAACAGACAATCGAACATTTTCGTATTTTTATGTTTTCTTGCTAATGCTAATAATACATAAAATATGATTTTTTATATATTTTTAGAAAATTAATAGCTTTTTTGCATTCGGTTACATCTACTCTATTCTAATTTATTTGTTAAAAAGCATAAGAATAAAACTTTTTTTCGCTTTTTTAAAGTCAAACTTTGACTTTAAATGGAAACATGAAATGTTGGATTTCTATTATAAACTGTATTTTAGCAAAAAGAATCAGATACCGAAAATTCTGAAACGCAAAAGGAAGAAACGTCCTTTCCCCCGAAAGAAACTGGCTCTACACCAGAAAAACCGAAAGAACAATGTGAATTATGCAAACTGAATTTCGGCGCTTTTCGGAAGCAGAAATCCTGTTCAGTTTGCGGAATTGTAAGTTTTGAAAGTTTAAATCCATTTTTTCCTGGTTGAATATTATTCTTTTAATATTTTATTAGTATGGAATTCCCTAAAATAACTTGTAATAAATGTTATTATTTTTAGAGTGCGTGTGCCAAGTGCTGTTATCATAAAGTGCCACTTAGAACTCAGACCAGCAAAATGGGCGTGGCTTGTTCCAAGTGCTTTTCCCAGTTTCAACACCGAGCCGGAGAACTAACGGGCTCCAGCGTTTTGGCTGTAAGTTTTCTGTAAATTAGTGATTCTCCTCGGAACTCCGATTTTCGGAGCTCTGGAGCAGGATAAAAAAATAGAAAGCAGGAACATCGCTAGTTTAAATTTCAACAATTTTCCGTTGTGTTAACCCGTTTCCGTGATTGCCTTTTCCCCTGTTACGACGGTAAAAAGTGTTTTTGTAAATGTATTAATTCCCGTAATTTTCGCCGGTAATTAGAGTGCGTTCGCAATGGTGCGCACCAGAGGGAAAGTTTTGTTGGACGTCGGCAACACATGGCAGTTTTCCATCTAGCAAACCAGTGGACAAAGACAAATACAGCTCTATTGTGTGTGGAGTTTGTACTACTGGCCTTGCAGGAACACCTATTCAGCTCATGTACGACGTTAAATAGTAAGATCAATATCAGGCGATTTCAAAAATCCTTTATAGAAGACCTCGAAATAGGTGAACACTGCATGCAGTGAACACTCTAGCGGTAAAGTTTGCCAACAATGTTATTGATGTTGTTAGAAGAGTATCATTCAACCATGGGGGTGAAATTTTTTCGCCTCTCCTGGCTTGTCTTATCGACTGCCCTTTGCATAATTTGCATAGAGAAATAAGTTTCTGGTAATGCAACAGCAACAACAACCAGGGGAAAAAGGCAATCACGCAAACGCACTCTAATTACCAGCGAAAATTACGGGAACGGGTTAACTCTCAGACATCGAGTTATAAAAGTAACACCCATATAAATAATCAAGAGTTATAAAGGTAAAGATGGTTAAAGAGTTATGATGCAGCGTGGCACGTCAGCCGGTGAAGTACTGAGTGAGGCTAAAAAGAACAGGTTTAGGTCTTGTATATCGCCCATTTTTTTAATCAAAAAGCTAAGAATCTTAAATTGTTTCGCATTCTCTTTGCAAAAAACCTACGTTATGCGGTCTCCTACTTTTGATAGTCACAAAATATTATTTCGCTTTTGTAAAAGAATTTTAAATTCCTCGACGAAGAAAAGTGATTTTTTAACGTTAATAAATAGGTTTCAACCAATTTTTTTTTAAATATTGCCTGGTAACTATAAGGAACTCATCTTCTGCTAATTATGAGATTATAAGATTAGAATTGTTTATTGTACACACCATATTTATATAGCATTTGTAATAAAACAAAAACACAAAGAAAAAAATTTGGCAAAAAAGCTATTTTTATTGCATCAAATACCAAAATAATCAACTAGAAAATCACAAGAATTTTTGTCGTTATGAGGAATTCTAAATGATTTTGGCAAATTATGACAGCTATGGCTAAACTGGCTATAGTTAGATGCAAAAGTGATTGCGTTCGTCTGCGAAAACATACATGTAAAGTTGAAAATTCCGTTGTGTTTTATTCACTTTGGAAAAACAATAATATTAAGCCTAAATTTTTATATTAGCGAAGACAGCTAACCACACAAATAATATTTTATAATTTTTAACACTTATAGGTAACGCCAAGTGACTCTTGTCTATTAAACGGGTATTTGGAAATTGCCACGAGACCTTCTAAAAGCAGTGGATCTTGGAAATGGGTGAAAAGATTCGTTGCTGTGCATAAGAATTTTGTACTCTACGCTTTCAAGTCGGAAAATGTATGTGAAATTAAAAAAGTAAAATAATTCCGGTTGGATTACTTTAGTCAAAATTTCAAAAGGTTAAATGAATACATTTATTCGGATTAAAGACCCCCTTTAAACCATATGAATAGGGAGGTTACTCCCGCCTCAGAGTTTTTAGTAGGACGTTACCATACATGGGCGCAGGGGGAGCTACAAGATAACTCCCCGAATTCGCAGAAGAATGTTTAACTCATTTCTGCTGATTGGAGCGAACGTAACGTGGTGTTCTAGCAATACAAAGCTAAAAATGGCAAAAAAATATTTTTATAATATCTAAAATTAGTGTTTTTTTTCTATTTATGGTCCAAGTTCAAAAACTATGGGAAATATATGCACTCAAACAAAAAGCGATATGTTTTTGCTCCGAATGCGTTTCTCAATTTTAATTCGTTGTTGAAGTAATTTTTTATATCGTATGAGATTCCGATGCCACAAACTATCCAAAAATATTGTCCTCTGACCATTTAAATCAAATATCCATCGGAAGCTCTGGAGATTGGTTTTTATGAGTAATACAAATTTTTTAATTTTAAAATATGCTGTTAAACTTTTTAACCACAATGTTTGAACAAACTTTAATTTTTTTAAAATAATTTTTAAAAAATTTATATGACATTATTCCTTAATTAAAAAAAATTGCTAAACAACTAAAGCGGATCAGGGAGAGGGGCTCCCTAGTTTAGAAGACCAGAGCTCCAAATATCAGAGCTTCATGGAAAATCACTAATCGCAACAATTTAGGACGCCCATGCCATTTCCGCCTTACCTTTGCCCGGTTGTGAAGTGACATACCCCACGGAGGAGGAGGCTGCAGTTTTCCACTCGACAAAAAATTCGTCAAATCGCCTGTCGTCGTTCGGAGGAAGCTCGAAAAAGACCTCAAAGAATAAAAAGTATGCATAATTTTCTTTTTTTGAAATTCTGAACACAAATTTAAGGCCGAATACAGTTTTTGAAATAATTAGAATAGCTTTTAGCTATTTTTAGCTCTTTGTTAGAAAAACGGACTTTATTGCTTTTACAAAATAAAAACAATTTGACCTACAGAACATCAAAATTATTCAGCCGTATGATTGACTGACACGAATTACCTGTTGGTAAACTTTGATGTAATAACCAGGAAAGTGTTTTGTTCGTTTTTAGGCATTTTTAGGAGAAAAAAATTTTGTGGAAATTTTTACAAAAAAATTGTTTTTTACAGGAATTCTGTGGTACAAGAAAGCTCAGATACTGCGGATCAGGCGAACGAACCTTTGCGGGGTTTCAAACTGACACACTTTAACCGTCACTACTACGTCAGAGGACTAAACGAGGAAGACCTTAGCAAGTAAGTGTTTCTAAACATGCTAGATCATAGTGTTTATACCCACTTCAGGTAACTAATTGGAAGTGGTCTCTAATTGGGGCACTCTTTAATAGCGATTATAGCTCAAATCGCAATTCGTTAAGCTTTAATAACAATGCCCGCTAAATTGGGGCTATTACTCATGCTCGTTAAGCCACACACGTCACACACAGAATTCAATCGACCAATCCACGTTAGTGGGACTGAGATCTTGAAATTGAGCTCGCAACTGTGAAATTACCTCGCTTTTTTGTTGGAAAACCGCGAAAACAATACTGATTGTATTATTACTGAACTGAAATTGTTCAGAACGACCTATCAGCTCTGCATGACAAAAAGTGTATGCAAATTAAATGACATCGTATGCAAACTATGTGAGATTACTGTAAGATTCATGTGAGAGATTAAGAAATTATGATTGTTATATTTTTTTTTATTTGTTTGTTTTTGTTTTTTAAAAACCACTATAACATAAATATTATCGATTAGAATACACTAATTATTATTATTCTTATAGTTTAAAATCTTTTATGTAATAAATTAAATTTTATTAAAATTATTTGAAACATTGAAATTGAACGTAAAAATTTGCTTAGCTTTGAAGTATTATATTAAGTAAAGGGCTAATAAACTAATATGTTGGGATAAGAAACCACTATAACAAATTGAAATGAAAAATATTTTTCTTAGTGAATTTTAATAATTGTTGCATTTTAAATTAAATATTTTAAATTAATAGTATTAGTATAAGTCAATTTGTTTTTTAGATGGATCGCTGTACTTGAACTGGCTTCCAAGGCTGAAATACCTAACACAACAGAGTCGTGATGATTCTGCTTCTTGACGATTTAATTTTTATAGCCGCAATTTTGGCTGCTATGTTCGCTGCTGTTCTCCGAGATCCGTTTATCGGAGCTTTGAAGCAACCCTTAGAGCTCCGGAAGTCGAAACTCTGTCTTTTTGTTGTACTACTAATTTAATAAATAATTAAAAAGGAATATCTCGAAGTATTTCGTAATTTTTTTTGAACTTATTAAAAAAGATAAAAATAGTCCTAAAGATGGTATAATTTAAAACATTTCAAGCTTAAAGAAGCTTAAGTATTGGAGCTCTTTCCTTCCGCTTTAAATGGTCGGAATTCCTGGGTGTGATATTGAAGTGTAGGAACGTCACTAGTCGCTATACGCAAACTGGCTAGGAAGCAAACTACAAATTAAAACTTGGCCGAAATTAAATCAGTTGTGTTTCGTAGTTTTTCATAGTAAATAAAAATGACATACACACGGCCAAAATAAAATGAGAAAGTACTTTTTTTAGTATTAAATATTTTATTATTTTGGTAAATCCCTCTTTTGCTTGTTTGCCTTCGAAATAAATAATATTTTGAATGGGTTTGTCTATTTTTCCTAACGCACAAACATATTCCACTTTTACAACCCTTACCTCGCACTGTTCTAGTGATGTTCTCTACCTTGGGTGGGGGGTTTGTAATCAATGTGATCATGCTGCGGAAGTCAGATCATTTAAAGCTAAGCCCAATCTCCCCCGTGATCTGTTGGAGTTCCATGCGAGCCTATTTGGCCGCCGGTGCTGTCTAATATTTGAATGGGTTTTATTTTGTATTATTTTTGTTGTGATGTTCCTATCTATCATATCATGTAGGAAGTCAGTTCATTTAAAGCTAAGGAGTTCGGTAAGAAGGGCCTAAATTTTCTTGCAGTGCCCGCATTAACAAAAAAAAAAAAAAATGATCATATATTTTGATGATTATTTCGTATTATTTACTAGTTTAGTGATGTTCTGATCTATCTGCTGCGGAGTGATCTTTAGCTGGTTCCTCTTAAACTAGCGATTTTAAGCTTATTTTAACTTAAAAGTGCGGTGCGGAGTCAAACTTTTTGTCTTCGATTTTGATACTTTTGGTGAAAATCTTGTACCCAATAGCCCACAAAATTTTTTTTTATCAAAATATCTCCAGTGGTTCAGGAGTTATGTATGACCCCCAAAAATGGAGTTTTTCGAAAATTCTGTACGTGAAAGATTGCTCAATGGGTATGTATAATGATTTAAGTCACAAATTATGCATTTAAAGAAAGCGGTTACTTTGTACTTGAATTTAATACCTTAATCGTTAAAATTAATGCAGTATTTGTCGAGATATTGCTTTTCTCGTACAAAAAACCATCAATTTTTTCGCTAAAAATACGAAGTTAAGGAAAAAAAGGTTGGGCAATCTTCATAAAATCGCTGCCGTCGCTTAGTGTTTTTGACGAAAAAGTCGCGGGTTTTTTGTACGGAAAACGCAATATTTCGACAAATACTGCACCAATTTTAACAATCAAGGAATCAAATTAAAGTAGAAAGTAGCCGTTTTTTTTGAGTGTATAATTTGTAACGTTTAATCATTATACCCATTGATCAATCTTTCACGTACAGAATTGTCAAAAAACGCCATTTTTGGGGGTCATAACTCCTGAACCACTGGAGATATTTTGTTGAAAAAATTTTTGTGGGCCATTGGGAGCAGGTGCAGGGGTAAGATTTTCACAAAAAAATATCAAAATCGAAGACAAAAAGCTTGACTCCGCACCGCGCCTTTAAACATTTTTAAGGAAAAAAATTATATGGCATTAATCTTTAGTTATTTATGAAATTAGTACAAATATAGGGAAGAACTCCGTCCGTAGGTCAGAGTTCCAGAAAACATCACTACTAAATACCAACAAATGAAGTATTTCGAGTTTTTTTTTATAATAAAAGGTCTTGATGTGTTTTTTTATCTATATTTTTACAAATTGAAAAAAAACAACAATTAAAATCGTAGTTTTAAGTTATGCTGGTTTTAGTTTTTATTAGTCACATTAAAGTTTTTATGTTAAAAATAAAACAATTTTTGGTTATTATTAGAAACTTATGGAATTTTTGAAAGTTATATAATTATTCTGATAACTGTGTATACTAATAAGACTGGATTAATGTAAAGTAAGGCGGTTTTAAACATGCCTTTTTATTTGTTATAAAATTTGTGATATTATTTAAAATACATAATCGGATAAGCAAGAAAATTTATTAGATTAAAGTTTTATATAATATTGTTGTGTTGTGCATTGTTATGTGTTTTTTTATTAATGATTGTCTTTTTTCATCTTAGTATAACGCCACAAAAATTATTTAATTAGTAAAAAATTAAGTTTTGTCTTAACTGTAATTTTTTCCATTATTATAGTATTGTAAAATTTTGCTTTTTGCTATAGCGTTTCCAAGAGTTTCACAAACGTTTATTTGGTTCAAATTTTTTTATATATTAACCGAATCCGCAAGTACAAGTTCAAATTATCTGTCATTCAAGCATATAGTACTAATTTTTTTCAAAAAATGTTATTATATTGTATATTGTGTTATGTTATTTAATTTTTAGTCAATCTAGTCAGTTTTTACACATGATGGTTTCAAAAAACAACTAAAATAAAGTTTCACATAAACTAATTCCTACCACAAAATACTGGAAAACAGAACTCGAGTCAAATAAATGGAAGTTCCTTTTTTTAAACGCCCTGCAACAATACAGCTGTTTTAATGATGTTCAACAACAGCACACCATTACTCGTAAACCTTAAAATCAACCATTATTATGATACTTTTTTATTTTAATGTAATGTTTCCCATTATTCTTTATATTAAGCCAATTCGCACAAAAGTAAGTCAAAGTTCCGGAGCTCCTAAACCATGCTCTTGGGAGCATCACTAATATTAAATGACATTTTTTTCTTCTATTTTTATTTGGTATATATTTTTGCACGATACCGGTGTGTCTTGAATTCGTAAACACCAAAGATTAGTTTTATCTTCTATGTTTTAGCTGATTTTGTCGTGGCTTTGCGTTAAAAATTTGGGAACAATAATATAAACTTTATTTAAAAAAAAAATTTAAAGCCAATTTATTGCTGCAAATTAAAAATCAAATATAATTAAATTTGATATATTTCTCTACTCCTTCATGATTCTTGTTGGCAAACCGTTTCTTCCGTCCTTCTTCTAAAACAATAAACAGAAGATTATTTTCAGAATACCCATATCAAAATTACACCCACAAAACTCCAAAAACCAATAAATTATTGAGTTATAGTCTTAGTTATAGTCTTAGTCGTGAGGCAAAAAAACTTCTAAAAATTTAAAAAGGTACGCGTTTTTAAAACGTGTATTTAAAAATTTAATGTAAAAAAATCTGCAAGAACTTTTTGTTATTTAAAAATAAAAATACTCTAAAATGCATTTTTCTATATATAATCTTTCTTTCTCAAAAGTAGTAATAGCTTCTGTAATATTCGAATAATTCTAAGATATCATTTTGTATGTTAATGAGAAGTACAAAGGTGTTCTTAGTTTTATTTTATTTTCTATCTTATAATTAATATAATTACAAAACAAACATGCATAATATTTGGAAACTAAAATTGTGTTGTTCGTTAAAATACCAAATAATTGTTTGATTTTTAAAGTTCCATAAATATTGCACAAATTAGGGTAGTGCATTTAATTTCGGCAATTTTTTGTTTTTCAGATGTAACTTTTTACTGTATGGCCCGATTTTCATGTTTGATAACTCATTTTGAAGCTTTCACGATACTGCGTTGCGTCACAAAAGTTTCACTGTACGAAAGTATTTTTTTACTTAATTAAATCAGTTTTTAAAAAAATGGAAAATTGCCGAAAGTAAATATTTGCATTTAATTTCGGCAGTTTACAAACAATCAATTGTTTCTCAGTCAAAAAATCATCATTTTTAAAAATTTAAAAACCTATCATTATCTCCATACAGTTTTCTTTAATTTAAGCTTCTACTTGTTGTTCAACGTGTAACTGGCAAAAAGTCACAGCTAAAATGCCAAATGGTATCAAAATGAGCAAAATTTGGGAAAAAAGTGCATTTAATTTCGACACTTTTTAAAAGGACCCTCTTAATCGAGTTTAAGTTCAGTGCTATGACCCCTACACATTTCAACGTTGTCTTTTATCTATTTACAACTACAATTTAACACCCGACCACTTAATTCAATCCGTTTTTACCTACAGCATATGAGTGCCGAAATTACACTATTTTATTTTATAACGATTGCTCACCACAAACGCAACGTAAAACCACGGGGACGAAAAAATTTAGAAAATAGACTAAATTTTACCAAGACAGTTTAATTTTTAAACCAATTTATTGCGTAATCATGAAATGCCCATGTTCTAAAAACGAGTAACAAATTTATTTTTTATAAATCACATAATTTCACATGAAAATATCATAACATAACAAATAAAAAGCTCACGACAGTCATCTACATATAATTAACTCTCATTTGAGCTATCAAACGTTTGTATTTCGTCCAGGATTACCAAAGATATAGTCCAAAATCAAAAATGCCCAATTGGGAAAAGTGCCGAAATTAAATGCACTACCCTATTATTACTGTTTTTGAGAGCCTAGAATTCACTGCAAAGTGTTTTTGTACAATTTGTTACAATTTTTTTTGAAAAATTTTTTGCAATTTTTTAAATTTAATTTTTAGGTCCGCTTTTAAAAAACGTATACCTAAATTTTAACTTTTTTGTGTCTTCGTTTTCTTTTTAATTTTTGTCCCGAAACTCAAGACTAAGATTAACACAATAACTTATTAATTTTTCGATTTTTGTTGGAGTTTCGTTAAAAGGAATACGTTTGTTTTGATAATGCTCATAAAAATAGCTGCAATATATAAACAACTTTCACTATTAAGTAAAATAAGCTCAGCTAAAAGAAAAACAGTATGAGTACAAACACTTTCTTTTCCACATTTTTTAAATACCAAAATCATATGCAAATTCATTACATAACACACCGCTTTCCCAAATGCAACTGTTTGTATATTGCGCCATTTATTTGACGGTAGATAATCTTTCAATCTCGCGTGATATTGAAGTGAGATTTAAGACTAAGGAAGGCAAATTTATCATTTTCACAGAGTTCAACAATATGTATGTTCGTGTTTTTTTCAAAGAGGGATTTGTATTTGTCTCCACAATGAATTAATTGTGGACACAAAGACTAATTCATCAATTAATGGTTCAATTCTTCTTAATTGTTAATAGCGAAAGAACACCCAATATGAGAAAATGTAATAAAGTGATGTAAAATCTCACTAAATGCAGTCATAAATATTCTTGGGCTTTACGGTAATAAATAATACAAAAAACTAGAAGTACTTTTGAAAAAAATTTACTATTTAAATACTACCTTTTAAATACGACTTTTAAAACCCAACTCAAAATTATAATTGAAATTCTTGGATTGTTGCATGGTGTTTTTACTCACTTACGTTAAAATTTCCTTACGAATGCCTGTGTTTTATCAGGTTGAAACGTCGAATAAAGCTATTTTACTACTATTTTTATCTTTAAAACGTCATGCAACAATCAAGCAATGTCAATTATAATCATAAACAAGACAGACCTAAAAGAATTTAGTAAATCTAAAAATTTCATTTAAATGGTCCTTATGAAGTATATCAAATGAGGCTTTTGAATCCGATTTAAATGTTTATTTTTGAGTAGATTGGTTTTTAGTGTATCGTTTTACCTTTATTAATATATACATTTTACATAAGTTATGCAACGCTATATATCAGAAGCTGAACAATATCTCTAAAATAAGTTAATGATATAGGCAGGTTGCATTTTAGCTGTATTATAACCATAAAATCAACCACATAAGAGGTGTTCTCCAAAGCTCCAAACTCTGGAAGCTCCACTTTTCTGAACTCCTAGCAACCACTGTAACTTTGCCCTATATTTAAACTAATTTTATGAATAATTACAAACTAATGCCACGAAATATTTTGTCAAAACCTTTTTTAAACTTATTAAAAATAATAAAAACTAGTCTTAAAATGAGGATAGAAGAATTTAAAACATATTTCAAGCTGAAATAAACTTGAAATTGCTTATTTAATGGGTAGAGAACCGGAATTATTTCCGCTTTTAATGGTTAAAACTCTGCACCAAGATATTTAGGATGGGATATACCACATACTGGCTAAATCCTTATGAAAAAATTACCGTCCTGTAATTTACGTCTACAAAAACCATGTAGTGTTTGCACTTTATATTTATTATACATTTGCAGTTCAACCTACCTATTATTGTTTGACTACAGAAATAAAGGCTCATTAAACTTAGTTTTTGACGGCAGTCAAACAAATTAATTGCTATTTTTTATTTTGAAAAATTTAAAAAAATGAGCCTGTAATTTCTTTAGTCACAGATACCTCATCAAATGACGTGCTAACACGTTGCACCATCACGTGCTACAAATTATACATCGCATTTTATTTATAACTTGAATTTATAGGGCGTCGTCTTTCTAAAACATTAACTCAACAAGAGTTGTCACATTGGTCATACCGTTGGAAGCTTGTGTCGTTGTAACGGCAGTGGGCCTAGAACCGCAGCCATAAACTGTAAAGCGATAAAAACTAATAACTTCTGTCAGTATAAATGCTACCAAAAGCAAGGACATTTTGGTTGATTTCATATTTACCACCAAAAGAAAGGTCTCAGAAGTAGTAATGTTCCTACCCTTCATATCATGTTTCGGAGCTTCGGTCATTTAAAGCGAAAAGGGCTCAAAAACTCCGGAAGTCCGCTCCGTAAAGCATCGGGTTTAAGCTCATTTAAGCTTAAATTATAATTTTATATTACTTTGTTTCCATTATTATGGAAAGTGTCATTCAAATGGTGTGGCTCATTATAATAGCCTACGCAGACTTAATATTTATTAGTAGTTTAGTTGCATATTTTTTGTTATAATATATATTTTTTGGTTTAACTACAACGTGTTAACTGTTTAGATATTAGAAATTTGCTATAAACAAAAATTGTTTCAAACTTTATACAAAAATGTTATACATAAAAAACTTTCTTAACATATAATTCCAAAGATAGAGCTGAAATAACGTTAATGGTGCCATCCTCCGAATTTTTGGGGTTGTTACTTGCCCTAAAACCTATTTAAAAAGTTTTTTTGGTCAGCTTTTTAAAAAATATTCTCTGTTTTTAATCGTATGGAACTTGCCGTCAGTTACTGTGAAACCCCAATTTATACACAAAAATTTGCTTTTTGAAGTTTGCATTGACAAAATTTACACCATTTTTGGATGATCCCAAAAAATAAACGATTACGGTGATGAATAGGAATTTATGCCACGTTTGGTGTAAATATATTATGATGTGAGTTTCACATTTACAGAAGCAGACTTAAACTTAAATCAAAGTGAAATAACCTTGATATTTTTTATTTAAGAGTGAAGCTCCGAAGTTAAAACCGCTTAGTCGTTGAGCTCTGGCGGTAATATTTAAGGTTAAGAACAAAACAAAGTTTTTTATTTCTTGGCAGTATATCGGATCCACGATTTTACCGCTATTTGTACAGTCTCCAGATTTACCGTTAAAAGTAAAAAATATGGACGGAAAGCGTATCAAATACAGTGTTGTCAAAATCAAGTTTTCTCGCATCTGGAGAAAATCAACAGATGATTGAAGCTTGTGTAGCTAAGTGTAGGAAAATAACTGCAATTTTGTTCCATTATCATGATTTAAAATCCAGATAGATTTTGCTGACGTTTTTTTTTTAACTCATCAGCATGACTAGAACCAAGTAATAC
>JASAMX010030450.1:0-51665 GCA_030248175.1 Microlaimidae sp. YZB2_3 | reverse complement strand
TAGTACTTGGTTCAGTTAGTGTCTATTTAAAAACCCGCAATAAACACTATTACAAAAACCCGATCATTTGACATTCTGGACTGTTAATAATTTTAAATGAGTCCTTATCTTTTGTGTTAATACAAGTTTATTTTATCTAGGCCAAATAACAGAACGTCATTGTAATGGCAGAATGAATCGCACAGTATAAAATACTTCATGGCAGCGCGTTTGTAGGATTTGGGGTAGTGTGTGGATTGCTAATGTCTCGGCCGGGTTAAAGGGAGTAGGATACAACTGTGTCTTGCAGCGGCACTTGCGGTGTTAATGTTAATGTTAATTCTGGTACAATTGTGTTGATTTTGTGCGGTTTAGAGTTGCTCTGCTACAGCAAGAACAACATTTTTAGGGTTGAACAAAAAAGGATACATTTATTTTTGAGATCAAACATAGAATTCTACTTATAACATTCTGCTTATAACATTCTACTTTAACAGCAAAAACAACATTTTTAGAGTTAAACAAAAAAGTAAACATTTATTTTTTAGATCAAACATAGAATTCTACTTATAACATTCTGCTTATAACATTCTACTTTAACAGCAAAAACAACATTTTTGGGTTAAACAAAAAAGTAAACATTTATTTTTGAGATCAAACATAGAATTCTACTTATAACATTCTGCTTATAACATTCTACTTTAACTATAATAAATAATAAATAAATAAATAAATAAATTTATTTTGTCATGTAAATACATAGACAGGAAAGACACAAAAGCTTGTAAACGTTACAGCACTGAAATTTGCATCTACCTATATAAACATTGAAATAAAAGAAAACTACTAAAAAAACAAAAAAAAACAGAAACCACAGCAATAATCCACCAAAAATGATCAAGACCAACTGCAAAACTATATTGTCAGTAGGATTCCGGACTCCACTGACAAAATAGCCCACACAACCAGCCCTAATCATAATTATTGGTTACTGCAGAAAAAATAAAATTGTTGAATATAAAGATCTAGTACACATTATAAAATACATTCTCATGAAATAATTCATGTAAATTACAAAAACCACGTAAGTTACTATAAAATTTTTGTCTGGTTTGCTCACAAAAATTGGTGCTTAAATCATTCCAAAGCCGAATTGATTGTCGAAGTGCAGAAAAATTAGTTCTCATAAAATGTTTTTGGGACAGCAAATATTCAAAATTATTATTACGCAACCGATCAGATCTTCTGAGATTTTGTTCATTAACAAGAAAAAAGTCTAATTCAGGTGAGCTTCTAAGTCCATGGTGGTAGCAGTAAATTAATCTTGAACGGAAGCTAGCAGCAAGTAAACCAACTGATGTACACTCACTTTTTCTTTGCAAAGCCAGGAAAGGAGATTGATAGTCATTGTGAATCATTCTCAGAGCAGAAAAAAGGGATTTTTCAAGTTTGATGCGATCTTTTAAAAAAATTGGGTAGTAGACAGCCAAACCATAAGACATTCATGGAAGTATATTACTAAAAAATATTTTGTTTAAAATGTGGGAATTAATATTTTTGCCCAGAGTTTTGACCAACACACCAGTAGATTTACGCAAATTTGCGCTTTTTACTTCAACATGTCTGCTCCAAGATAAGCGCTCGTCAACAAATAAACCCAAATATTTATAATTTTTAACTCTTTGAATGATTTGATTGCCCAGCTGAAGATTGTTGTTTAGGTTTATTTCCTGATTTGCCAGCGATAAAACTAGATATTTTGTTTTACTAATGCTAACAGTGAGATAACGATTTAAGAAGTATTCATTAATAAGTCTTATATCGTTATTTAAAGCAATTAAACCCAAGTTTGAACAACAGTTTTTATTGTTTTAATAACCAACTAAACAATCGGGAATCACGATGGTTAATTGAATGTACAAAAGGTCTCGAGAAGAATTGAAAATAATTTGTATAAGACCAGGAAAAATTAGAAAAAAATACAACCAGCTGTTTTTTTACAAATATGTTTTATATTTATGTTATTTTTGTGTTTTATAATATTTTTTTGTTAAACAACGTCATATATAAATTGTTTTGATTTTTTCTCAAGACCTTTGTGTACATTGAATTAACCGTCGTGATTCTCCATAGTGCTCAAAAGACTTAACCCCTAACATAAAAATTTGGCATTAATTTGATTACATACCCATTTATAGATGCCAAGAGAAAGGCTAATCCCTTATCCTTTTAGATATCAAGCTTTTCCATCCCCACTCCCCCAAGATAACAAATTCTTAGATTCCCCCTGAGATAACAACTTTTTCCACTTTTCCAGCTTTAGAGCTCCAGAGCTCTCAAGTAAAGTTTCAGTATTCAGTACCTTTACAATAAACTATTACTTACATTACTTACAACATAAATGTATGTATGAATATTCAATATGTGGATGCCGTAATTTTATCCCACTTTAGTCATGATCATAGTGTTACTAAAAACATAATTTTAAAATATTCTAAAGGCAGTCATAGTGATGTTATTACCTACGAGTCTCTCGCTCTGGAATTCCGAAGGGTGTCTGGAAGTTTTGTTTTTTACATCTCGACTTCGGAAAACTCGTTTTTTCAATGCAATTTTGTAAACGTCTTTTAACCAGGCAAAATTCCGCTCAAACCATAAAATTTCGCTTAATTTCTTAGGAAAATAATAAGGTTTTTACTTTTAAATTTAAAAAGCACACTATAAAATACAAATTTACTACAATAAAGTTTTGTTTAAGTTTTAGCTTTCGCTTAGGCTTAGGTTCGCAGTTTTTCAAAACAAATCATTGAATAAAAGTTTGTCATGGTAAAATTTAGCTTGATTTTTAGGTTTTGCTTAAGCCTAAGGAAAAAATGTTTTTGATCCACGTCTTAAAAAAGCATGTTCACAAAATCGAATCCAAAAAACGAGTTTTCCGAAAATAAGACAAAACATTTTAAAGACTTAATTAAAACTTCGAAATTACGGAAGTTTTAAAAATCCTCTCAGTACATGTTTCTGGTAGTCCATTCGGTTTCATTTCCGCAGTTTTTGAAGGTGAATAAAGTTAGCCTTTCGAGCCAGCCTCTCGAGCGCCTCTCGAGGATAATCCGGACCAGTGCAAAAAATATTTTAACTTTGCATGACAAATCCGGACCGGGACAAAAAACCAAGGACTACTTAAATATTATGTAAACAATCAAAATTAAAGGCTAACGGTAATTCCCATGGACCATGGACCAACATGGACCCAACATGGACTCGCCCATGAGGGGTGAAAGACTCACTTTAACATTACAAAACAATGTAAAGTTGTTAGTGCACCTCAGGCTCAGGCTTAGGCTTAGGCTTAATGTCAACCTAAGCCTAAGCCTAAGCCGTTTAAAAGTTAAAACTAACAACTTTATATTGTTTTGTATTGTTAAAGTGAGTCTTTCACCCCTCATGGACGGGTCCATGTTGGTCCATGGTCCATGGGAATTACCGTTAGCCAAATTAAATCTGGAATATGGCAAATTTAAATAAATCAGCAAATAATCAAGTGTTGTATATGCAAAATTATAAAGTAAACCACTGTATGTGAATAAATGAAAATTAGTTTTCCGTCCAGTCTGCTAGTGGTTCTTGTGTTTTCGTATCTGCTGGAACGTCCGCATTATTGGGGTCAGTCGCAATTCCCCAGTAGTCCTATTTCCCCAGAAAATTTTTAGTCCTAATTCCCCATAACAAATTCCCAATTCCCCAGAACGCGGTCTCGATTCCCCAGAACAAGGTCTCGATTCCCCAGAACGCGGTCTCGATTCCCCAGAAAGCGGTCTCGATTCCCCAGAAGCACATCTTATACAGTTGGCGTTGCATATTCAGAATCATTGGTTTTCTTTAACACTTTTTTTACTATTTTTGATATAACTTTTGTTTTATTGTTATACTAGGTGGTTTTTATTGCTTCTAAGTATTTTTTTAAGTTCCTCCTAAATTTTATTGCTAAATAATATTTTAAGAGTTTTGCAATACTAAAAAATAAAGCATAAGAAATAAAACAAGCATAATTATCATAAAAATTGTACTTAATACAATTAATAAAACATTTAACAAGAAAAAAGTTTTCACTCTTTAATTCAAAGAGCACACTATTAAATACAAAATTTTGCTTAATTATTAGGTTTTATGCTTAGGCTTAGGCTCGCAGTTTTTTTAAACAAATCATTTAATATAAAAGTTTATCATGACAATATGTAGCTTGATTTTTAGGTTTTGCTTAGGCTTAGGAAAAAAGTTTTCAATCCATTGTTTAACTTAAGTCGCAAAATACAAGAAACTTGTCTTTTAAAAAGTACGTTTACAAAATCGCATTCAAAAGACGAGTTTTCCAAAGACGACATGTTTTAAAAAGACAAGCTTTCCGAAGACGACTTGTAGAAGATGAGATGTTGAAAAACGTAACGTAAAAAACGAAACTTCCTGGAACCTTTTGCTACTGCTAAATTTATCTGGGGAATCGAGACCTTTTCTAAGGATTTTATCACTGGGGAATTGCGACTGCTTACTGGGGAAATGGGAATGGCTTCTGGGGAAATAAGAACGGCTTCTGGGGAAATAGGAATGTCTGGGGAATCGAGACTCTTATGGGGAATCGAGACTATTTTTCTGGGAAAATGCGACGTAGCCGTTCCGAGCAATCTCCCAACAAAAAGGGTGAATCTCCCAACTGTGGAATCTCCCAACAGTTTGTGGAAAGTCCCATCCCAACAGAATCGAAAATACGTTTGCAACAAACACCATTTAATTTTTTAGTCAATTAACACTATAATTAATAAAAATATAGCATTAAATTCTTTATTCAAAAAACTGAGTACCTAAGCCTAAGCAAAACCTAAAAATCAAGCAAAATTGTATTATGGTAAATTTGTATTTAATGATGCTTTTTAAACTGAAGAGTAAAAACTTTATTTTTTTCCTAAGCCTAAGCAAAACCCAAAAATCAAAAAAAAAATTCTCATTGGGGTGGAAACTTGCATTTTTGAAAGTACGTTTACAAAATTGCATAATTCCATTTATCATTCATTTAATGCATTTATTTATTTTCGGTTGTTTAAAATTATCGTGTTTAACACCGGTTTTGCAAACGTATTTCTAATATTTGAACTGTTGGGAGATTCATCGATTGGTTGGGACTTTCCACGTTGGGACTTTCCTCAGTTGGGACTTTGCCCGATACCGGTACAGGTACTAAACGTGTACCAAAAATCGATTAGAGGTTTTCAAGCTACAAATACTGCATAAAAACATGTTTCTAGGTCAATTTTGACCTGAAGATCTCGATTTTAAACTTTAAAAACTGATTAAAACATGATTTTTGATAATATGGGGTAAAATATAGGCAAAAAATGACAATATTTTGGGTACACAATTTTTACTGTTAAGAAAAAAATTTAATTAACCGCTAAATTAAAATAAAAACTTTGTTTTAACATTGCTGGAAGTCCGGAGAATCTAAAAATTTACAAAAAAATTATAAATTCGATAGTCGCATGGACCACCAAAAATATGGACAACAAACTTGTTTTTGCTTAAAAACCTAATTTAAGCTTATTTTTAATCGGATTTATTTTTTCTAAGCCTAAGCAAAGCCTAAAAATCAACCTAAATTGTATTATGAGGCATTTTTATTAAATTATCCCATTTTTTAAATTTTAATTTTTTTCACGACTGAATTTTTAGACATTTTTAAAATTGCTATACAAAATTGGTGAAGACCAGAAAAAAAGTCAAAATATTTTTGGAACCGCCAGACTCTCGGCAATCTAAAAAATATTCATTTATATTGGTTAAAGCACTATTAAAAAAATTTTTTAACAGCATAAAATGTACCTTTTTTGGCCATAAAACACCATTTATTATCCTAAAGGGTAGTTTAATCACTTTGTAATGCCCAAAATTAAAATCGCAAGGTCAGAATTGACCTAGAAACATGTTTTATATTTATGTTTGTTGAGTGGAATTCTCAAACTGATTTTTGGTACACGTTTAGTACTTGTACCCCCGATACCTTATTGGGCGTATGCTATTCTCAGTAATAGTAATCTTCAGTAATTCTCAGTAACGAAATCAGATTTTTAGATTTTACCTTCGCAGCTGTTTCCTAACCTAAGCTTACGTGTTCTTAAGAAGCAAAACCTAAAAAAAACAATCTAACCTTTTACTATGCTGTTGTTTGATAAGTTTAGCTTGTTTTTTTAGGTTTTGCTTACGCTTAGGAACACGTAAGATTAGGCTTTAGGAAAAAGGCTAAGGTTGTGTTTTTAGGTTTTTAGGCTTAGGAACATGTAAGCTTAGGTTAGGGGGGGGGGGGGTACGCCGGTAAGCAGAGGTGCTCGGTGCGTGGGTGGGTCTTTTTTAGGGACTACTGATGTTCTGTGCTTGCTGTAGTTTCTTTTGATGGGCTACCCCCCTCCTTTTCCCGTCCCTCCCCCCCCTCTACGTCCCTTATTTCTTTTTACTTTTCCTCCATTTCAACTTCAACTACTCTAAAAATATTTTTAATTAATAGGACTACTCCACCTCCTCGTCGCTGCTGTTGATCCCTTTGAGAAACATTAAATTCCCTATTTTTGTTTAACATGTTATTTGTGGTTGTTTCAGTGAGAACAGCTTTTCCAATATGAAAAAACTCAACTGGTGTGACCTCTCCCGAATCGCAACCATCCAGAGTCTTTATTAACTCAGTCACATTCTCTTTTTCCCTTTCATAGGAATCGCTCTCTGGTAGGCCAGATACGACCAGCATTGTCTCATGTTCTCTTCGCACCTCCATGCGCTTAAAATAACTGTCAATCAGGAAGAAGACGCTGTAGAACACGTTCACAGATGGTAGCCATCAAGTCGGTGTTGACACAAGGAGCTCGTTCCTCCTCCATCCTGGCAAACCTCTTTTCCAGATCTGCCAACTTTTTGTGTAGGTCCGCGTTCTCTGCTTCCAGTCTGGCAATTTGATCATCCTTTGTTTCTCTTGGCATGTTGCATTGGATGCTTTCCAAATGGGTTTTAATTTAACATCAATAGCCCAAATTTTAATTTAACACAAGTAGGTAAACTTTAAATTTAGTTACTAACGTAAGTGGGTAAATAAAAAAAGTTTTGAACTAAGAAGTCATTTTGAAGACTTTTATGGTACAAGTTCCATACGTGTACCAAAATTCGATTTGACCAATTCAAAAGTAATTACAAATTGTAAAACATTTTTATAGCATAAACAGACCTGTGCACTGCCCCCCCCCCCCGGGGTTAAAACGGGGGGGAGGCAATTCCAAAACGGGGGGGGGCACGGGGGGGCAACTATTTTGAAACGGGGGGGGCAATAAAACGGGGGGGGCAAGCAGGGGGGAAAGAAAAAAAAGAGAAAAAAAGGAGAAAAAAAGGAGAAAAAAAGAGAAAAAAAGAAGGGAAAAGGGAAAAAAGGGACAAAAAAAGCGGAAATAAGGTAAAAATAGGTCTAAAATGGCTTAAAATACATTGAAATAGGCTAAAAACTGCAAAAAATTCGCGATGATGGCGTCATCATAGGTCAAAAATGGCGTCATATTTTTAGGGTACTTTTTTATTTTTTGGCGAGGGGGGCAATAAAACAGGGGGGGGCAAATCCTCCAATAAAACGGGGGGGCATTTTCAGACCGTGCACAGGTCTGGCATAAATCAAACACATAGACCTCATTTTTGTGGTTATTTTTCCAGACCTGTGCACTGCCCTCCCCCCCGGGGTTAAAACGGGGGGGGGGCAATTCCAAAATGGGTGGGGGGCAAATTTTTTGAAACGGGGGGGGGGGGGCAAGCAGGGAGGAAAGAAAAAAAAAGAAAAAAGAAAGGAAAAGGGAAAAAAAGGGATAAAAAAGCGAAAATAAGGTTAAAATAAGTCTAAAATGGCTTAAAATACATTGAAATAGGCTAAAAACTGCAAAAAATTCGCGATGATGGCAACATCATAGGTCATAAATGGCGTCATAATTTTAGGGTACTTTTTCATTTTTTAGCGAGGAGGGGGGCAATAAAACGGGGGGGGGGGGGAGCAAATCCTTCAATAAAACGGGGGGGGGGCATTTCCAGACCGTGCACAGGTCTGTTTTTCGTATTTGAGCTTCTGAAAAAAAGTTATGAGCCAATTTGTACCCAAAAATTGCCCTTTTATGGCATGTACAATTTATGTTATTAAGAACTTTTTTATTAAGCCTTTAATCGAATTAATATTATTTTTTTGTATTACAAAGTGTCTGGCAGGTACAAATATACTTTTATTTTTTTCATTGTAACTACCAATTTTTCATAGTAACCGTTCAAATACCCACCAAATTTTAGTTGGGAAAAAATTAAAATTTTTGAAAAACAACTTACTTAAAAAAATCAATTATATAGATAAAAGATAAAAGATAAATTTATTTTGCAAAAAACGCCGGGAACCCACTAAAGCATTATAGTATGCACTTTAAACAAGTAAGCACCATGTTAGTAAGTTGTTTGAATCAATTAATAAAAATATAAACATTAAATCAGTAGCAGGCAGTGGTCCTTTATCAAATTTTATCTACCAGAAAAAGTCATTTTAATTCATATACTACTGTTCTTTTTTCATACATACCTTTTCATCCATATAATTCATTCCAACTATTTTCTTCCAGTTCATTCATAACCTTTAAAACTATTTGGAGGTTAAATGGCTTTAACGTTTGTTCTTTTTAAAAGTTCCAGGTGTTTCCATTTTAAAACAGTCACATGAACAGCAAATACAAAATTGAACAGTTTCCCAGTCTTCCTAAATCTTTATCCATAATGTTTTCAATTCAAAATAAGCAACCGCACCGCACAAAATTTAAAAAAGACACCAAATAATTTAATATCACAATTTTTAGGTTTTGCTTAGGCTTAGGAACAATAAATCGGTAAAAAACTAAGTTTAAATTTGCGTTTAAAGTAAAAAAAATTTTCTTGTTATGTTTTTGGCGGTTCATGCGACTTTTCAATTTTCAATTTTTTTGAAATTTTTTGTGTTCTTCAGACTTTTTGCATTTTTAAAACATAGTTTTTAATTTAGTTTATGCAAATTTTTTTTTCTCTTAACATCATAAATTACACTTGCTGAAAAAGGCCATTTTTTGGGTATAAATTGGCTCATAACTTTTTACCAATATCTTAAATCTTAAAAATAACCACAAAAATGAGGTTTACGTGTTTTATTTAGGTTATAAAATGTTTTACAACTTGTATTTACTGTTAAATCGGTCAAATCAAAATTGGTACACGTATGGAACTTGTATCGACATTTATCTCTTCATTTTCTCGTCTCATCCCCACACATCTGCAGACCTGTACACAGTCTGGAAATAGAAAAAAATCAGGCTTTGCCGGATTTTGGGGAGGGGGGGCGGCCGCCCCCCCCCCCTAGGCACGCCACCGGGGGGTCTAGACCCCCCTTTTGGGTCAGCAAAGGGAAAAATTTGGAGTTAGACCCCCTTTTGGGTCGCCAAGAATAAAAATTTGGGGGTCTAGAACAACCATTTTTAAAAAATTTTCTCGCGCTTTGATCAGCGCTCCATTAATTATATAGTCTCCACTTGCAAATTTGTATTACTTTGTTTTGTAATCTTGGTATGACCACGCTAGACTCACCACATTCTTAATGTTTTAATTGGTCTTCACTTCCAAATTTGTGTTACTTTCTTTTTTAATCTTTTTAATCCAAATACGACCACGCTGGACCACCTCTTTAGATTGTTATCTAATGGTATTAAAAATTTAAAGGTTAGAAGTAATTTAAAAAACATTTTCTGGTACTTTGCATTGCTCAGCTGTAATTCAATGCACTCATTTTTCAGTTGTAATGTTTTGGAAATCGGAAATTTTAAGGTATCAAACTGTGTGTTAAAAAATTTTTCTTTGTTTTATAGACTTATTTTTATTATATAATAGGAAAAAAATGAAGTATATGACATAAACAAGGTAATAAACACTCCGCGCAAAGTGTGGAAAATTTTTTTAGTCCTTTTATAACGCTTAAAAATTTTTCTCCAGGAGGCGAATTTTGGGGGGGGGGTTGTCCCCGGGTACCCCAAATTTAGGGGGGGGGGTGTCAGCAAAATTCGAAATTTTGGGGGGTATAACCCCCCCCCCCCACCCCCCCCCCCGCCCACCCATGGGGTCAGGGGTAAAAAATTTGAAAATTTGGGGGGGCCCTGGATTTTTTCTAGGGGGGGGGGGCAAAATTTCAAGGCTAGGGGAGGAGTGAACCCCACCCTACCCCCCTATGTTCATCTATGCCCCACCCCCTTGTGGGGGTTTAAACCACCTTCCCAGAATTTTAGGGAGAGGGTTTAATAAACCCCCTCCCCTTGAATCCCCCAATGGCCGTGTATGCCCTAAGCTGTTATATATGCTGCCCAAATTTTTCTTTTACATTAATATTTTAAAAAATTGCACCCCCAGAAGCTTTTTTTAAATATAAATTTCACCTTACTGAAAAAATTATTTGTTCTGTGTTTATTTACAACATGTTTTTAGGGAGAAATTACAATCTGTAGAGTAGCTACTATTATTGTATTGCCCCCAAAATTGTTATGCTGCCGAAATTTTTCAAATTTAAAATTAAAAAAATTGTAGGCCCATTAGTTTTTTTTATTTTAATGTATTGAAAATTTATTTGTTTTGTGTTTATTTAAAAATGTTTACCCAGGTTCTGCTTAAGTTAAAAATGTTAAATTAAAAAAGTGTTTTGGTATGCATATGCAATAAAAAGATTTTTATTGTGTTTAATTGATTAATATTAAAGTTGTAAGCTTTTTAACTGCATAAATACTGCTCTAAATAGCTTAAAATACCGTGAAAAATGTGTATAGTCTTTATTTTTTGCACTTTCTAATGAAAATTGTTAGTTTTTATAAAAATAGCCCCTTTTTTCTCCAAAAATAGCCCTTTTTTCAAATTTTGGAATGAAATCTTTGATAGCCCCTTTTGCCCCTTTTTTTCAAAAAAATAGCCCTTTTTTGTATTTTAGACCTGGCAATACTGGCCTCGCCGGTTTCACTAATACGCGGCTAATGGATGGGTTCCCAGAAATTTCATCTTCTACATTAAGTCTTTCAACATCTCATCTTCTACAACTCGTCTTTGGAAAACTCGTCTTTTAAACATCTCATCTTCAAAAAACTCGTCTTTTGAATTCAATTTTGCAGACATACTTTCTAAAATACAAGAAACTTGTATTTTGCGATTTAAACAATAGATCAAAAACATTTTTTCCTAAGCCTAAGCAAAACCTAAAAAATCAAGCCAAATTTTACCATGCAAGTCCGTAGCCAGGGGGGGATTGGGGGGATTAATCCCCCCCTCAAATTCTGGGAAGGCAAAAAATTTCGTAAGGGTCCCTCCCCCCTTTGGTTTTTTTAAAAATTTAGAAAAATTTTTTTTTTCCAAATCACTCTGTAATGTATTAAAGCTATCTAAAATGCATTATTTAAAGTGATTTAGGTTCATAAAAGCTCTTATTTATAAAAAAAGAATTATTTATAATTCAAAACATTAGTGCAGTGAGTTTAAAAATATTGTATTTTTGTTTTGTGTGAAAATATTAAATATATTAAAAAATATTAAAATATTAAAAAATTTTCCACCCCGGGGGGCATTCTGCCCCCCGGACCCCCCTGACAAGGGGCTCTGCCTCTTGACCCCGCTGGGGGGCTCCCGCCTCCCAGACCCCCCTTGTGGGCCCCTATAAACCACCTTCCAAAAAATCCCCCCCTCAATTCAAATCCTGGCTACGGCCCTGCCATGATAAATTTTTGTTTAATGATTTGTTTTGAAACACCGTGAACCTAAAACTAAGCGAAACCTAAAAAGTTAAGCAAAACTTTATTGTGGTAAATTAATATTTAATAGTGTGCTTTTTGAATTGAGAAGTAAAAACCATATTACTTTCTTAAGCCTTAGCAAAACCTAAAAAGTAAGCAAAACGTTATGGTATAGGCGCAAACTCGCCTGGTTGAAATACGTTTACAAAATCGCATCCAAAAGATGAGTTTGCCAAAGACAAGATGTTGGAAAGACAAGCTTTTTGAAGACGAGATGTTTAAAAAAAGGTGCCAGAGTTGACTCAACAGGGCACACCACAGACACAAACACACACATCATACACACAGAGGCTAAAGTCCTCCCAATAGCAACACACATCCAACTCCACGCAAAACAAGCAAAATTGGCGGCCATGTACACAAACAACCCACTTAATTATTTAACACAACAACCTGCACCCAGCAGGCTCAAAAAGCAAACAATATTTCACAACAACAACTACACAACAAACATACCTACAGACATACACAACAAAACTTACAAAGCACTAAAACAACAAATCCACACAAACACAGTCACAAACCACATAAATAACACTCCAATAAACCCAACACTTCAAACAAAAGCACCAGCAATAAGCAACGAGGAAGAAAATCTTCCTCGCGGGGTCAGGAGAACCCTCGCCCAACTCAGGGCAGGGAAATCTCCTTTCCTCTACTCCTACCTACACAAAATCAATCCAACACAACACACATCACCAAACTGCCCGCTATGCAAAACACAAACACACACAACACAACACCTTTTTACATGCACACACATCAATATGACACTGGGACCAGAGGACCTTTGGGCAAACCCCGTAGCGGTTGCTGAGCTCCTCCGGGAGTGGGAAGAGGGGGTGAGCAAGACGAGAGGCGTGCCGGACGGACCCATCCAAGGTTGATAGAAACCCTGGAAACTGGCAAACTCAACAACAACGAGATGTTTAAAGACAAAATGTAAAAGACAAAACTTTCTAATACCGATGGATGGTCTGG
Organism: Microlaimidae sp. YZB2_3; assembly: GCA_030248175.1. NCBI lineage: Eukaryota > Metazoa > Nematoda > Chromadorea > Desmodorida > Microlaimidae > Microlaimidae sp. YZB2_3. The sequence continues at coordinate 38,814 of JASAMX010030450.1, read as the reverse complement.
TCAAGTTAGGCAGTTTCTAATTTTCAGCGCCCTAATTTTTCAACATGCTGAAAAATCATTTTTTAAATGCAGTTAAGCTAAGTGGATGTACGATTCTCATACTCATCCCAAAATTCAATTTTACCAATCCTAAATTAAAACGCACTTATAAAACATGTTTGTACACTAAATTGAACATGCAAAGGTTATTTTTGAGATTTGAGCTTATTGAAAAGAGTTATAAACCAATTTATACCCAAAAAATGACCTTTTTTGGCATATCCAATTTATGATGTTAATAAAAAAAATGTAGAAAAAACTAAAAATTTGAAAGTGACATGGACAGAGGTGAGAAAGGAGGGGGCAGGTTTAGGCATGCATGAGCAGGGACGTAGCCAGAGTTTCATTTTGGGGGGGTCGGATTGTAGTACAAAAAAATTTGGGGGGCCCCCCTTAATTTTTGAAAACGTTAAAAAGCAGAGATAAACGTAGATAAAGCTGTATAATACACTGTTTTTGGCCTAATAACCTATTATCTAATGTTTTTAGCGGTAGAAACATGTTTTCTTAGTTAAAAATTACATAAGCACACATTGGCAGAGCCTGGATTTTACCAAAAAGGAATTTAGAGACGTTAGTTTCAGACCCCTTGGCTAAACCCACATTGTAAACCAAAGCACATAAGCAGCATCTCGGCTCCATGTTTTCTAGGGTACCTACCTATATGAAAAAAATCCGAGCCAATGCTATAGGCGGCAGGAAAATTTAGGAGGAGGGAGGTACATAAATCAACCAATATGATTGTTTGTTTTGCTTTGTGTAGTACTTATTACTTATAAAAATTATTGTACTAACTTTGAAATAACATTAGCATCAGGCAACGAGACATTATGTATGTATACTATGAAAAGTGACCGCTGAGCGAAGCGAAGCGGAACAAATTTTTGGTTTTTGGGGGTCCATTGGGGTACTTAAATTATTTTAAAGTTTGGCGCCGAGCGATTAGCGAGGCGCTAGAAAATTTTGAATTTTTAGCCTCTGAAAACCCCCAAATTTTACTATCTGGCGACCATTTCGGGGGGCGGGGGGCGCCCCCCCACCCAACCACTATCCTTTTTTTTCCTCCTGTCCGACCGTTTCGGGGGGGGGGGGCGGCCGCCCCCCCCTGGCTACGTCCCTGTGCATGAGTGAGTTGGTCAGGTGTGAGGGGAAGGTTAAACCCCAAATTAGGGGGGGAGTTAAAATTTGAGAACGCAAAATACCCGTATCGTTTTTTTTCTGGAGTGCAATTTTACCCATATCATTTTTCGGTTTCAAAAAAAAATAGGTAAAAAACGCTAATTTTAGGTCAAAAAGGCTTTTTTACTGCATTTTTGAGCTTTTTACTGTTTAAAACATTTATTTTGACCTCAAAACTTAAGTTTGGAGGTAATTAGATGTCATTTTAAAGGCATTTTTTTCTTCATTTTCCAAAGGGTGGTTCATATTTTCTCCCCCCCCCCACTTCTGAGTGGGAAGGGGGTTAAACCCCGCTTCTCAGAATTTGGGGGGTTAACCCTCCAACCCCCCCTGTGTCCATGTATGGGGTGGGGTCCACCACCCCTGGCCTCAAAATTTTCGGACCCCCCTAGACAAAAATCTAGGGGCCCCCTCCTCCCCCCAAATTTCTGAATTTTCTACCCCTGACCCCCCTCTAGAATTTGAAATCTGACCCCCCTCCCCCTCCCTAAAATTTTAGGTACTTTTTTTATACTGAATTTTCTTCCAAAAACGTAATTTTTTAACACATATTCATGTTTTTACACCTTTTTTTTGTTTTACACCAGAATATCGCTTTTTATTAAATAAAATGTAGTATTATCCTCATAGATGAGAACTGTCGGGGACGCTAGGGGGGTGGTTACCTGGGGTAAATCGAATTTTGAATTCTAGGAGGGGGTCTCAGGGGGGTCCGGACCTCCTCTAGCTTTCTAGGGGGGGGGGGGGTACCTGGGGGTGCGAAATTTTGAAATCTAGAGGGGGGTCAGGAGGGGTCCGGTGTCCAAAGCAAAACAGTTTTAAACCATAATAACTTTAATAATTGTTCTTTTTATAGGATAATACTACATTTTATTGAATAAAAAGCCATATTCAGGTATAAAAAGGGTGTAAAAGCATGAATATGAGATGAAAATTCACGTTTTTGGAAGAAAATTTAGTATAAAAAAGGTACCTAAAATTTTCCCGAGGGGGGAGGGGGGGGGGTCAGTTTTAAAAATATAGAGGGGGGTCAGGGCAGGGGTAAAAAATTCGGAATTTGGGAGGAGGGGTCGCCCCCCCCCCTAGATTTTCGTCTGGGGGTCCCAAAATTTCGAGGCTAGGGGGGTGGACCCCACCCTGCCCCCCTTTTTCATCTATGATTATCCTATAAAAAGAACAATTATTAAAGTTATTATGGTTTAAATCTGTTTTGCTTGACCCCCCTCTAGATTTCAAAATTTCGCAACCCAAGTTGACGCCCCTAAAAAGCTAGGGGGATCCGGACCCCCTTGGGAAAGGATTTCCCTTCTAGAAATCAAAATTGGATTTACTCCAAGTAACCACCCCCGTAGCTTCCCGAACTGTTCTCATCTATGGACATGGACCACCAAAAACATCGACATCAAAATTTGTTTGGCTCTAAAAGCGGATTTAAACTCAATTTTTTCCGATTTAATATTTCTAAGCCTAAGCAAAACCTAAAAAACAAAAAAAATTGAAATGTAATTAATGTTTACTAAAATAAATTTTTTTAGAACTAAACTTTGGTGGGTATTTAAGCTGTAGCTGTTGTTTTAAAAAATTGGTAGCTACCATCAAAAAATAAAAGTATATTTATAACCATAGGTGGGCAGCCTCTCAGATTTTTTTTTGGGGGGGGGGGGTGTCTGGCAAGACCCAAATTTTGAGGGGGGGTGTACCCAATATTTCCGAGCTGCCTTAAAATGGGCTTAAAACGCATAAAAAAACATAAAACAAGCTTATAAATGATTTAAAACTGTGTAAAATTAAAATAAGACCTTATTGTAACTTATCAATTTTATTTTTTAATTCTTTTACTAATAATGTGTTTATATATTCTTAGAATTAGATTAAAAATCATAGTTTTTTTAATAATTACATAATAATAGAATAGTAATTATATTGTCTTGATTATAAAGTCAAGTATCACAAACTTTTTAATCCATAATCTAATCCTATATTTGATTAAAGATTATATACATACATGGGCGTCGCCAGAGGGGGGTCTATAGACCCTCTTTTGGGTTGCCAAGGATAAAAATTTGGGGGGTCTCTAGAACAGTGGCGTGCCCAGAATTTCATTTGGGGGGCGGTCTGGGCACTCGGGGGGAGGGGTAAATACTAACCCTGAAGGGGGTCTGGTGGCGGCAGCCCCCCAGTAATGGGGGTTCTAGTCTGGGGGCGGCAACGCCCAGTAATGGGGGTTTGAGAGGCGAGAGCCCCCCAGCGGGGTCAAGAGGCAGAACCCCTTGTCAGGGGGTCCGGGGGGCAGAATGTCCCCCAAGAGAAAAAATTTTTAATTTAAGGCGCTAAAATACACTAGAAATTTTAATTCCAGATGATTTTTATTACAAATTTTAAGGTTTTTTATCCCTTTACATTTAAAACAGGTGTTTAAAACGTTACTAAAAGGTTAATAATGTTTAATTAATGTTTGTTGCATAAAACGAAATAAAATGAAGTATATGACATAAACAAGGTAATAAACACTTCGCGAAAAATTTTTTAGTCTTTTTATAACGCTTAAAAATTTTTCTCCAGGAGGGGAATTTGGGGGGGGGGTGTCCCCGGGTATTCCAAATTTAGGGAGGGGGGAGGGTGTCAGCAAAATCCGAAATTTTGGGGGTATAACCCCCCTGCCCACCTATGTTTATAACTGCTAGACACTTGGCAATATAAAAAATAATATTAGTTTGATTAAAAGCTTAATAAAAAAAATTTCCTTAATAACATGAATTATACAATCCAAAAAAGGTCATTTTTTGGGTATAAATCATAACTCTTAATTAAAAGCTCAAATCTCACAAATAATCACAAAAATAAAGTCTACGTTACGGTTCCGATTTAGGGTATAAAGATGTTTTATAAGTGTATTTTACTTTAGGGTCGGTAAAATCGAATTTTGGGACGCGTATGGGGAATCCTAGGCGGAAACACCTATTTTAGTCAACTAAACATTTTTAAACGCTTTTTTTGTTTTTCCTGAGCCTAAGAAAAACCTAAAAATCAAGCTAAACGTTATCATGATAGAGTTTCTGATTAATCAGCGCGCTTAAAAATACCACTAGCGCGCTGAAAATCTTTCTAAACTTTCTAAAAAAATAAGTACGCCTATGCGTGTGAGACTTGTATCAAATTTTATCAATGATAATTTTGTTAATTTTAGTTTATTGATGTGTCCTGGAAGAATATCGTTAGTTTTTTTTCTTTTAAACTTTTTAATTATGTTCAAGAAGTCTGGATTAGCATCACTTGTCGTCGAAGCACCTACATTTTGTTGTTCATAATGCAAAATGCTCCCAGAGCTGCATCCTGTTGTGGAACTAAGTGTTGAACTTCGAAAATTTCACAATGTTGATCTTAGAGTTCGAGGGTAATTTTTATTTATTTTTATTTAATTTTATGAAGTAGATAATTATTGATTCTTAGGTTTTACTTTAGTGTGCCACTGTATGAAATACACTGGCGCCTTTTTTACACAATTTAAATGTTTTTAATGTTTTGTTTTTTGTGTTTTGTTTTTAATGATCAGATAACAGAATTAATATTTTAGTAAGCATAGTCTATGCGGTTTAATTTTACTGTTTCATCATTTTATTTTTCTTTTCTTTTTTTCATTTTTTTGTTTTCTTTTCATCAACAAAATTAAATCTGCGATGCGACTTAATTGCCGCCAACATAAACTACAATTCTAACAAAATATCAATGAACATAGCTATCTGAAATGACTTTAGATGCTCAAAAAGAGCGCTTATTTAAGTCAGTTTTAAAACTTTTCCTGAATGCATCCAAAGAATCGACAGTTACTTGAGATGGGAGTAGATTGTTCCAAGGTGTAACCACCCTATTTGCAAAAAAATTTCCTTGCATTGATTCTGCTTTCTTCGATGGTCAATTTAAAGGGATGACCACAGGTGGGCTGCAGGTTAAACTTGAAAAAATCATTGGCTTGCAAATTGTTTAAGCAATGTATAATTTTAAAGCACTCGTATAAATTAATTTTGTCTCTTCGGTCCTTTAATCTTTCTAAACCTAGGTAATCCAGTCTTTGTTCATAACCAACAAACAGGTAACAACTTGCATTTACAAAACTGCCATCTAGTGGAATTTAGTTGCACTTTTTCCAAAATGTTTATATCTTTTTGTAAATAAAGATTCCAAACTGCACTAGCGTACTCCAGAATTGGTCAAACATAGGACTTATATGCTCTGAGAAGATTATTTCTAGAGTTTGAATTGAATGTTCTGAAAATTAGTGATGTCACTCTCATTGCTTTTTTTGCTGTGATTTCACAGTGTTTAGAGAATTTCATATTATGAGATATATTAACACCTAGGTCACGCACTAATTTTGTAGTTGCAAGTACGTTATTACCAAACTTATATTTACAAATTAACTATTTGCTATGATTTTGAATTTCAAGAACTTCACATTTATGATCTGATAATTGCAATTGACAGTCTTGTGAACAGTTGTATATTCTATCTAAATCTTTTTGAAGTCTTAAGGTTTGCATGTGGTAATCTTTAGAGAAAGATTTGGCAAACAACTTTATATCATCTGCAAAGAGTCTAAACTCAACGGCACTGTAGAAGCGACAGAGCGGTCGCGACAGCCGCCGCGCCAAATAATTATTAAAAAAATAAAAAAACAATAACGGAAATGCTTATTGTATTTGGAATTAATTTTATTGCGCAGCCCAAAGTGAAAAAAACAGCTAGAGTTACATTAAATGATTCGAATTTCATTTTAATTTTAAATGTAGCAAACTCAGTGCGTTCATTTTGTATACATAGGAGGATATGCCAAAATCCTATACATCTAATTTATTTTATATAAAGTATTAATATAAGAACATAGATAAAAATTTATATTATGACAGAAAGTAATTTTTCAATGCTTTTTAATGCCTTTCTGCACAATTAATGACATTTTCAGATATAAATTGGTATATTTTTATATTTATTTTTTTTATTTTAACCATTTTAAGTATTTGGAAATGGATTTCAAATGAACTGCTGGCGATAATCCAACAACATTAAGTGTTTAAGTAATGTTGCTTTCTGGTGGCATTTGAGTTTAATTTGTGAGTACATAACACAATCAACAATATCATTAATATAAATAAAAATATAAAAAAGAAATAATAATATAAAAAGAAATGAACCCAAACAGAACTCTGAGGAACTGAACTTTTTACAGGAAATGATTTGGATAAATCATTAATTACAACTTTAATTTCCCGCCCAACATTAAAAATTCTTTTATCCATTTTAAAAATTTACCAGAAACACCTTATTTTTCTAGCTTATATAACAATTTTTAATGCGACACGCAAGGGCGTAGCCAGGGGGGGTCGTAGGGGTGGCAACCCCCCCCTTTTGGGTTGGCGGAGGTAAAAATTTGGGGGTCCGAAGAAAACAATTTTAAAAAATTTCCTCGCGCTTCGCTCCGCTCAGCGCTCGACATTTATATACCTTTTTACAACATTTAAGTGACAATTTTAGAAAATTTTTTCGTGCTATCGCACGATTTTTAATGTTATACCTTTTTAAACCGGAAATGTTTCAAGTTTAACTTAAAAAAACAATGCAAATAACAACAAAAAGAATCACCTAGCGCGAAGCGCAAAAAATTTTACCCTTTTTTAATGTATTTTTTACGGTATTTTGAAAATTTGGAGTACAACCCCCTACAACCCCCCCCTTTCGAAAAATTTGTATGGAGTACAACCCCCCCCTTTCCGAAATCCTGGCTACGCCCCTGGTGACACGGTGTCAAAGGCCTTGGCAAAATCCAAGTAAATGACATCAATTAGAAGTTTATCTTTTAGTCCGTGCGTCCACTCATTAAAAGTTTCCAACTGCTGTGTTATTGTAGAATTTTTTGTCTTAAAACCATGTTGAAACCTTGACAAAATGATATGAAAAAAGACAAGAAGTTTTTCTTTGACAAGCTGTTCCATTAGCTTACAAGAAAAAGATGTAAGTGAAATTGAATGATAATTTTCTTTTAGGCTTTTGAAGCCTTTTTTAAACAGTAAGTTTAATAAAGCTATTTTCCAATTAAGTGGTAATTCTCAAAAATCAAAAGACATCTGAAAGATTATTGCCAAACCTTCAGCAATAACTTTAGCCAAGCGTTTTAAAAAGTAAGCTGCAAAACAGTCACGTTTGAGACAATTTGTTTGGGAGTTTTTTTAGGGCTTTAAATACCTTTTTTGTGGTAAATACCATGTTGTCCAACTTACCAATATTTGGTGGATTAAAATTTTGTAAAGTATTATCATCATCAGTAAAAACGGAAGCAAAATAATTTCCAAAAATTTTTACTTTTTCAAACTCTTCAGTTACAAAAAGTCCCATTGTTTCTTTTAATTGGTGGGATAGTTTGTTTTGTTTTAATTTTACTATTAACAAATTCATAAAAATTGTTTAAACCCCCTGAATTTAAAATTTTTGTTTCTTTATTAGTGTTAAAATCTAACTTTATTTTTGTATACGTTGAAAATTTTTTTCTACTCTGATCTTGATTTTTCATCAATATTACGCTTATGCCAAAGTTTTTTCTTTTGATTTTGTAGTTTTCTTATATGTATTGGATATTGTACAATTTTTTCTTGTTTGTAAATAATTTTTTTCCAGGGAAATGTCTATTGATTCCTAACAACAAAATATCCTTGAATCTCTGCCAAGCATTTTCTACTGTGCCACATTCCTCAAATAAAATTTTCCAGTTGATTGTAGATAAATACAAACTTAGCATATCATAATCTGCTTTAAAAAATCAGGTATGTAGTTTTGAATCTTATTTTTAGGACTGTTAAATATTTTAAGATTAATTTCAGATAAAATAGTGTCATGGTCTGATTGTGAAAAACTGGACGCAACAGTGACATTATAAAAAATTTCTCTATCGTTTGTGAACAAAAGATCCAGATGATTATTCTCACGATTTGTTTGTGAAACAAGCTGATACATACCTGCTCAATAAGAAACTCAAACCAATTATTTTCATTTTGTGTGTTTGAAGTTATTTTATCTGAAGACCAATCTACCCCTGGCAGATTGAAATCTCCAGTTAAAATAATGGTTCCTACAAAGTTTTCTGTTAAATTCCTAATTAGCTTAATTAGATTGTCATTTTCTTTGCTAGTACTAGGTTCTCTATAAATACCAATGAATCTCAGTTTAGATGACTTCTGTAGAGAAATTTCAACCGCTACTAGTTCTATTGCATCATACTTTTTCTCCATTTCAACTTCAACTACTCTAAAAATATTTTTAATTAATAGAACTACTCCACCTCTTCGTCGCTGCTGTCAAACCCTTAAATAAACAATAAATTCTCTATTTTTGATGATCATTGCATTAGAATTTGTTTCAGTGAGCCATGTTTCACAAATAAAGCAGATATCAACATGACCATAAAGGTTTTCTCCTGAAATCAGAACATCAAGCTCGTCTAAGGAGTTAGCAAGGCTTCTTGCATTCATACAAAAAATTTTTATATTAGGTATAAGCATAGATGAACACGGTTAAAAAGCTAGGGGGGGTGTTTACCCCGGGTAATGACATTTCAAATCTAGGAGGGGGGTCCCAGGGGGGTCGAACCCCCCTTAGCTTTCTAGGGGGGTTGATACCATAGGTGGGCAGCCTCTCGGATTTTGGGGGGGCTTAATGTTAAGGGGGGGGGGGGGTGTCCGGCAAGACCCAAATTTTAAGGGGGGTGTACCAAATATTTCCGCGCTGCCTTAAAATGGGCTTAAAACGCGTAAAAAAACGTAAAACAAGCTTATAAATGCTTTAAAACTGTGTAAAATTGAAATAATACCTTATTGCAACTTATAAATTGTATTTTTTAATTCTTTTATTAATAATGTGTTTATATATTCTTATAATTAGATTAGAAATCATAGGTTTTTTTTAATAAATACGTAATAATAGAATAATAATATTATTGTCTTGATTATAAAGTCAAGTATCACAAACTTTTTAATCCATAATCTTATATTTAATTAAAGATTATATACATACATGGTCGTAGCCAGGGGGGTCTAGACACCTGTTTTAGGTCGGCAAAGGGAAAAATTTGGGCTTAGACAGACCCCTCTTTTGCAGTGGCGTGCCCAGGGTTTCATTTCGGGGGGACGGTCTGGGGGCCCTACTAACCCTGAAGGGGGATCTGGGGGGCGGCAGCCCCCCGATATGGGGGTCTGGGGGGCGAAAGCCCCCCCAGCGGGGTCAAGGGGCGGAGCCCCTTGTCAGGGGGGTCCGTGGGGCAGAATGCCCCCGGGGGAGAAAATTTTTAATTTAAAGCGCTAAAATACACTTGAAATTTTAATTCCAGATGATACTTATTAGAAAATTTAAGGTTTCTTATACCTACACATTTAAAACATGTGTTTAAAACGTTAATTAAAGGATAATAGTGTTTATAGTAGCTTTATTAAACTGTATACCTTAACTACTGAACGGGATAATCGATTTGTAATCGAAAAACTAAGATAAATTGTCAATTAACAATTAACTCTTCGCGCGAAGCGCGGAAAAATTCTTTAAGTCGTTTTATAACACTTAAAAATTTTCTCCGGGAGGCGAATTGGGGCGGGGGGGGGTATCCCCGGGTACCCCAAATTTAGGAGGGAGGGGGTTTCAGCAAAATCCGAAATTTTGGGGGGGGGTTACCCCCCCCCCAACCCCCTCCTGCCTACCTATGGTCGATACGGGATGGAAGATTTTGAAACCTAGAGGGGTGTCAGGTGGGGTCCAATTTCCGAAGCAAAATACTTTTAAACTATTAAAGGTTTAATAATATTTTTTTTTAAGATAATACTACATTTTATTGAATAAAAAGCGATATTCAGGTATAAAAATGTGTTAAAAATTTACGTTTTCGGAAGAAAATTTAGTATAAAAAAGTACTTAAAATTTTCTCGAGAGGGTAGGGGTTGGGGTCAGATTTCAAAATTTAGAGGGGGGTCATGGGTAAAAAATTCAAAAATTTGGGGGGAGGGGGGCCCAGGATTTTTTTCTAGGGGGTGTGGACCCCACCCTACCCCCCCTTGTTCATCTATGGGTATAAGCTTTAGTTAATGGTAATTAAGTCGCAAAATATCCTATTTTGAAATCTTTAGGAGAGCCTTGGGATTGGGAGTGATGTCAAACAAAAAGGGATCACCATCAGCAGAATACCAAAGTGAAACTTTTTTGTTCTGCTCTCTTAGCTCCTGAAGTTTGCCAAGCAACTCTTTCTTTTTGACAGACTCTCTGTTCCTCAGTCAGAGACGGCCTTACGTAAACTTATTCATATTTGGTAGAATCTTTTATTCGACACGTTTTCCTTTTCCCTGTTATCATTCTCCGGAAGGCCAGGAACAACCGGCATTGTCTCATGTTCTTTTTGAACCTCCATGCGCTTGAAATAGTTATCCATCATAGGTATCAAACGATTAAAATACTTTTTCGCACACCATAGACATCAGCTCCACATCAACACCAGAAGCCCGTGCCTCCTCCATCTGGGCGAGCATCTCCTCCACATCCGCCAACTTCTGCTGCAGATCCGCATTCTCCGCTTCTAGCCTGGCGATTTGATTTGTTCTGGTTGAACTTATTTTTAACGTAAGTGCTTTAACATCAGTGGGTAACACTCGTTTAACGTCAGTGGGTAAAAACCATGTGTTTTTTAATTTTTAAAATGTGTTTAGCTGGGCAAGTCGGTCGGTTCGGAGTGGGGGGGGGGGTGGTTAAAATCTGAGAAATGCAAAATACCCATTCATATTGTTTTTTTTTCCTGAAATGCATTTTACTCATATAGTTTTTCGATTTTAGAGAAAAAAATAGGTAAAAAAACGCTAATTTTAGGCCAAAAAGCCCTTTTTGTTGCATTTTTGAGCTATTTACTGTTTAAATCATTCATTTCGACCTCAAAGCTTAAGTTTGGAGGCAGTTAGAAGTCATTTTAAAGACATTTTTTCTTCATTTTTCCAAAATTGGGGGTTAACCTTTTCTCCTTCCCATCTCCTGAGTGGGGGGTTAAACCTTCTTCTCAGAATTTAGGGGAAAGGGGGGATAAACCTAACCTGCCCCCATCATAGGTGAGCACGGTCGGGGAAGCTAGGGCGCCCCCTAGCTGCCCCCCGGGGTAACCACCCCCCCCCCCCCTGGGGGGGTGGTTACCTGGGGTAAATCGAATTTTGAATTCTAGGAGGGGGCCCCAGGGGGGTCCGGACCCCCCTAGATTTATGGGGGGTCGACCCGGGGTGCGAAATTTTGAAATCTAGAGGGGGGTCAGGTGGGGTCCAGTGTCCAAAGCAAAACAGTTTTAAACCATAATAACTTTAATATTTGTTCTTTTTATAGGGTAATACTACATTTTTTTTGAATAAAAAGCCATATTCATGTATAAAAAGATGTAAAAGCATGAATATGTGATGAAAATTAACGTTTTTGGAAGAAAATTTAGTATAAAAAAGGTACCTAAAATTTTCCCGAGGGGAGAGGGGGGGTCAGATTTCAAAATCTAAAGGGGGGTCAGGGGTACAAAATTCGGAAATTTGGGGGGAGGGGGCCCTAGATTTTCGTCTAGGGGGGGTCCCAAAATTTCGAGGCTAGGGGGAGGGGTGGACCCCACCTGCCCCTCCCCTTTCTCACCTATGCCCCCCATGCCCATGTATGCTTTAGACCCCTAAAAATATCTATGAAACCAGCCGTCCACCTGCCTTTTTTGCACATAGAATCCTGTAGCTGTAGGTAACAGTATGGTAATTAATTCACACAAAAAAGTTTAAAATAAAATAAAATTGTAGGTTCTATCACATAAGAAGCAGGATAAAAAACGATGAAAAGCAACGTATCAAGTGTGATGTTCAAGTGCCCAGATCAGTTGGTATGTTATGTTCCATTTTTTATATATAATCAATTTTTAATTTTTCGTTTTTTTCGAAATAATATTCTTAAATATAATAATAATAATTTTATAATAATATAAATGCTAATTTTTTTCTCTTTCGTATGAAAATAATTCCTAGTGTGTTGTGGATATACACTTACATTCCAGCTTTTTCAATCGTAAACCTAAAATCATATTACTAATATTCATGTCTTTTTCTCAAGTTGTTAATGTATTAAGGTTAAAAACAGGTGGGCAAAAATATACTTTGAGGCATAGGTGGGCAGGGGGGTTTGGGGTGGTTATCGTTATACCCCCAAAAAAATCCCGATTATAGCCGACACCCTCCCCCCTAAAATTTGGGGTACTCCGGACACCCCCCCCCCTTAAAATTTGGGGGGTCCCAGGACTAAAAACGCTAAAAATGAGGTATTTGAGGTATACTCCAAAAAATTTTTGGGACACCCTCTCAAATTTTGGTGGTCGGATATACCCCCCAAAATTGGAGAAGTTGTCCACCGATGCTTTGAGGTTGGGGATTGGAAGATATTCCTCCTTGAATATCCCACTCTTAGCGTTTTTAGTATTGGAAATCTCCCCTAAATTTTAAAGGGGGTGTCCCACTGTCCCTTTGATTTTGGGAAGGGGGTGTGGGCATTTTCAAGATTTTTAGCGAGGTGGTATAATCCCCTATCCGTCCACCCATGATTAAAAAACCAGGAATTTTTAATCATGGGTGGACGGATAGGGGATTATAGGGATGATTGTAGGAGGTTGTACTCCAAATTTTCAAAATACCGTAAAAAAGACATTAAAAAGGGTAAAAAAATTTTGCGCTTCGCGCTAAGTGATTCTTTTTGCTGTTATTTGCATTGTTTTTTTAAGTTAAACTAGAAAAAATTGTAGGTTTAAAAAGGTATGACATTAAAAATCGTGCGACAGCACGAAAAAGCTTTCAAAAATTGTCTTTGAAATTTAATAAAAACCACTTAAAAGTTGTAAAAAGGTATATAAGTGTCGAGCGCTAAGCGGAGCGAAGCGCGAGAAAACTTTTTAAAATTTGTTCTCTTAGAACCCCCAAATTTTTACCTCAGCCAGCCCAAAACGGGGGTTTACAACCCCCCCCCCCCCTAACCCCCCATCACCCCCCCTCGCTACGCCCTTGGTTTGACAAATAAAATTGAGGAAATAAACGATGAATCAAGATGATCACGACAATCACTCGATCAAGGTGCTCAAGACAGACAATCAATCCAGAACAATTTCAGTAATTACAATAATAATTATAACATGCCCTTTCCTTAAATCCTTTAACAGGGTTGTCCTTAGTCATATCATGCTGCACTCGCCCATATTAGTTGTGAGTTCTAATATTGTGTAAGATGATACGAATAACAATTCTCATTTTATATGGGGAAATTGGGATTTCAATACAAACAAACAAATTTGCGTCTTCCCAGTAGTTGTATTTGTCTAACGTATAAAAGTCTTTTTAAATGAAACTTTTTGTACACTGCAGTTTGGTATAGTAAATTGTTATTTACTTTAATAAAGAACCTTGTTTTAGCGCCTCATGTGTTTCCAGCCAGTATTGTAGACGGCCAAGCAGTAGGGAAAACAATTGAAATTTTGTATGTAGATGAAACTGTACAACTGGATGACATTTTTCACTTCAGTGTTAAAGTTCCTCAACGGGTGGATAAAGTATTAGTTTTATATGAATTTTAAGTGACTCTTGAGCATAATTTTTAAAAAGCGAAAAAATTGTGTAATCTAAAAAAATTATTTCAACTGTGGCTTTTTTAAATTAAAATAGTGTTTGCTACAACAGGTTCCTAAAATGGGTGGGGGGTTCGCCGGCCTACGACACTAATTTAAGTTATGAATAAGAATCCCTATAGGCTTCTAGGTTATGTACAAGACAAGACACCTGCTTTTAAAGAGGTACCTCGCTAAAGAGGAACCTTGCTTTTAAAGGTACCTCTTTAGAGCGTACCGTGCTTTTACTGGTACCGTGCTTTTAAAGAGGTACCTCTTTATTGTGGAAGTACCTGTGCTCAAAAGATACAACTGCGCAGTTTTTTCAGACAAAAAACTGGGGTGTTCCCTTTTATAGTTCGTATCACTCAGACATGGGCGTAGGTCAAAATTCTGAACAAAATTTTGGTCCATGGGGATCTAAATCCTAAACGTTATAAAAGGGCTAGAAATAATTTTCCGCGCTTGTTTATGCCAAATACTTCATTATTTTCCTATTATTCAAAAAATAAGTCCATAAAACAAAGAAAAAATTTTTTACAAACAATTTGATATATACATTGAATTACAGCTGAGCAATGCCAATGCAAAGTGCGAGAAAATGTTTTTAAAATTACTTCTCCTAACCTTTAAATTTTTAATCTTACTATTTAACAATCTAAAGGGGGGGGGTCCAGCGTGGTCGTATCAAGATTACAAAACAAAGTAACACAAACTTTGAAGTGGAGACAAATTAAAACATTAAGAATGGGGTGGGTCAAGCGTGGTCATAAAAAGATTACAAAACAAAGTAACAAAAATCTGGAAGTAGAGAGCAATTAATCGAGCACTGAGCGGAGCGAAGCGCGAGAAAAAATTTTAAAAAATGGCCGTTTTAGATCCCCGAAATTTTATCCTTGCCGACCCAAAAAAGGGGTTTCTAGACTCCCTGGCTACGCCCATGCACTCAGATATTACATACGTTTTCAGTTAAAAAATTTTAAGAAGAGAGAAATAGGGTCTAATAATGGGGCCGTGGGCAGAATTTCAAGTTTTTTTAGAGAACTGACGCGAAGTAAGGGTAAGGTTTACCTGCTTCAATCTTTTTAATCTTCCTCCCGCACACCTGCGTCCATAGTATAGCTTATAGTTCCAGTATCATTCTTAACATATGAAAAGAAAAGTGTTTCTTAATTGAAATATCGCATTTAGATAACTGCGCTTTTTTTCTCAATGCAATTTGATCCGACCAGCACTCAGTATTTTAGCTATAGCCACAATAAAATGGTTTTTATCATTATGTGTACAATATATTAACAAAAATATTGGCAAGGTTTCGTATCTAAGATTTAAATACTGTAAAAAGAGAAGTTTACGGGAAGCAAAAGTAATTATGCAAATCTAAACGTTTGAAACAAACAATTCAAATACTTTTATAGGTTGGAAAACAGATTGAATTAATCGTGGTATTAGAACTTTGGTTTTGTGAAAAAGACCAAATGCTGAAACTAAACGGGTAAGCAAGCATTATTACAGGTTATTTTTATTTTGTACTTATGTAGTAACACAGCTTCAAAGTTTATCTAAAATATACGTTTAAGCGAGTTACATCAGAACTATACAATGTTCGGCGATGCAGGCCCCTGTAATTTATTATTGGCTGCTGTAATTTTTCCATTTTGGCTTAAGGGATTCCCCTTCCCGTTTGATAACAGACAATATAATACCATTTTTAACCCATATCGGGAATTTTCGTGCAATTTTGCAAAAGTTTTGTCATCTTTGAATTTTTTTTCACGGTAAACATATCTCTGGGACAAAAAAATCGTTTTTATATCTATATCACCGCATAATTAAAATCTCAAAAATTTACTAAAGCTAAATTGATTCTACAAATTGATTTCGTGCTGAGATCTGTGTACATGTGTTTTGCAATGTTTCTATTATTATCATGGTTGTGATTAAGTTTTTCTAAAAAGAAAAAAAAGGAAAAATGTAAATGTAACCTCTCCGAAGCGTGTTCATATCGTTTTGTCTTGCAACGGATTTGCCTATAATTGTTGATCAATGCACTACTGTTTTCAACTCTATATTTTTGTATAACATTGCCTAAAATTGTACTTAAGAATAGAGGCTATCTGACGAAATTTTGAAAGTTTGATTTCATTTTAGAAAACAGGATTTATCAGATTCCTTTCGATGTTTGAGCAAGCGGGAAATAAAGCTTAAACTGTCTTTGGCTGAAGGTAAATTAAAAAATAGCAACGATTTTAAAAATTTATAAAAACAAGAGTAGCGTGTGAGTCAGTAACTTAGTGTTTCGTATGTTTTTATTCTTGGGTAGCCAGCCGCTGGGATTATTTTGTTGAAAAGGTGATGTATTAGAGATTTTAAAAAAAAAACAAGGCAATGTATCTGCTAGATATTTAAAATGTTTTAGTAGGCTACGCTTTAAAGAAGGGCAGGTCTCCTCTCTAGTGGAAAGCTAATTTTTTCTTTGAAGTCCCTGGAACAAGCACTTCAGATTACTATTGTGTGCTTGATGCATTTATAATTGTATTACATTCATAGGCATATGTGAGAACGGTCCAAGAAGCTAGCGCGGTTGGTTGGTTACCCGGGGTAAATCGAATTTTGAATTCTAGGAGGGGGTCCCAGGGGGCTCCGGACCCCCCCCCCTAGTTTTTTAGTGGGGTCGACCCGGGGTGCAAAATTTTGAAATCTAGAGGGGGGTCAGGTGAAGTCCGGTGTCCAAAGCAAAACAGTTTTAAAACATAATAACTTTAATAATTGTTCTTTTTATTAGATAATACTACATTTTATTGATTAAAAAGCGATATTCTGGTGTAAAAAGGGTGTAAAAATATGAATATGTGTTAAAAAATCACGGTAAAATTAGTATAAAAAAAGTACCTAAAATTTTCCCGAGGGGGGGGGGGGTCAGATTTCAAATTCTAGAGGGGGTCAGGGGTAAAAAATTCGAAAATTTGGGAGGAGGGGGTCCCGAAATTTCGAGGCTAGGGGGGGGGGTGGTGGCCCCCAGCCTGCCTTCCCTCCTTTCTCACCTATGTTCATAGGTGGTCAAAATGAGGTTACCTCCTTTGAGGCATCCATTCCGAAACTGCCGAAGTCAGGTCCCTCAAAATATATATAGCAAACTCCTTCGTGATCTATTAGCCTATCATAATTAATTCTGATTTTAAATAAAATATTTGTTTTTTAGACCTCATACAAACGTACGAAATGTTCTAATGGTGTTTTTTTTTTCAAATTGTAGGCTTGCACTATCATCGGCCAGTCTTGTTTGATTATTATAATTTGGCAGCTGTTACTGTAACCATTCATGGTAGCTTAGTTTCTATTAAACCTAAAACAAAGAAGATGTCAGCTAAAGTAATTTTTATAGTTAGGTATAATATTTATTGTGACTTTCAAAAATACGAGGCATAATAAATCAAGTTTTTGACAGAAAAATAATTGATTAAGAAATTTATTAGTAAATAGGAATAGTTATAATTTAAACAAAAACAATTATTTACGTGAAGCTTTCGAAATTCGTAAGAAGTGGTTTTTAACAGTAATTTTTTTAATTTATAATTTGCAAGATAATCGTAATGGGAAAAATTCCGATTTTTCGTACTGAAAAAAAAATCAGTCGTAGAGCCAGAAAGCTTAAAATTGTGGTACAGAGTCTAAATTCAGTGATGATTTTTAAAAAAAGCTTACCTCTTACTCTAAAAGCTTTAACTTTTATACGATAAAATATTTTAAAATTTTTCAAGATCTTTCATAATCATCAAAATTATGAACTTTTTAGGGCATTATGTAAAGCTATTTTTGTTTCACTACGCAATGTTTTGTTACAAAAAAAAACAACGGGCGTACTAATTTTCATTTTTCCACTATTGTAAACTTATAAAAAAGTTTTTAACAAGATTATTGATCTTTTTGTAAAAAAAAAGCTGCGATTTATTTCATATTCGTGCAACGTTGAAAGCGAAAACCGTCAAATGTGTTTGGCATAAAAAATATGGAATTCCAGCCTGTTTTGTGAAAATTTTATGCAAATTTTCTTAAAATTGATTATGAAAACATTCATTTCAGTTATTCCGATATTGTTTGTTACGGCAGGGAACTGCTACGCAAAATATTAATAAAAAAAACACCTGTTGTCATATAAATTTCCGACTGGTTTTACGCTTTCCACGTTTCATTAAAAAAATTGGCAAAAATCGCAGGTTTTTTTTACTGCAATATTAATTAATATCTCGAGAAGGAAAAATGTACAGAGTGTCAAAAAATAGGCCCATTTTATTTTATCTTTTTATCAAAAGTTTGATTAGCGAGACAAAATTGATGCAGTATAGACAAGCCGTATTTTGCCGATTATAGAAAAATTTTAATTTTTAACCGCTAAAGCTATTACGTCAAAAGGATTTATTAGCGACGGACTAAAATTTTACAAAAATACATTAAATTTGAAAACAAAAAAATTTGACTTCGTACCGCTCCTTTAAGAAACACTAATGATATTTTAATAAGCATTTTTGCAGTCGAGCAGCAGATTTCTTGGAGGAAACGGCAGCGGCACAAATTCACTATCAAGTAGTCAACAAAACATTCCAGCACTAGGAGCGGCCAGTTCTAGTACATCTGTCACGGAAAAGTCCACATCTATCTCTGTTGTTTCTTCAGAAGTAACAGTTTTTAGTTCTGATTCGTATATTGACATAAAAGAAGGTTGATCTAGAGTGAATTTTTAAAATTTATAATGAATTCAAAATCATTATTCATCACATCATTTATTTTTCATTTATTTTTCAGGATGTGCATTATTTTATACAGTATTGTATTTTGGATTTTGAAAAAATAAATAAAAAAACCATCTATTTTTCAATAATTTTTCTAAAACTTTTTTATGAAACCAGTGGTTTAGATATTAAAACCAAAAGTTTAAATGGGGTGAGTTGCAATTTTGTGTGTGTGCATTTGTTTATGTACTCAGCGTGTAATAAATTAGAGTGTTTTTTTTTCTTCAAAAGGTGGTCCAACTATTTGGAGGCATATTTGGGCAGGGAGGGGGGGTTATTATACCCCTCAAATATCCTAATTGCTGCCGACACCACCCCTACAATTTGGGGGTACCTCGGACACCCCCTATAGTTTAGAGTCCCAATCCTAAAAACGCTAAAAAGAGGGGATTTTAGGTATACCTCAAAAAAATTTTGAGAACCTCCCTCCAATTTTAAAACGGGATATTTGAGGTATACCTCAAAAGTTTGGGACTCCCCCAAGTTTTGAAATGGGGTATTTTGAGGTACACCTCAAAAATAAAAATGGGGTATTAGAGGTATACCTCAAACTCCCCCCCCAATCTTTAGGAGCATAGATAAATAGGTTGGACTGCTTGCGTATTTTAGAGAAAATTAAGTTCCAGTTGAGTGTATTGAAGCGGCCAACCAATTTCAGAAATTTTTTTAAATTCAAAAAATTGTCAGGTTGGTAAAAATTAAGGAATTTATCTTCCTCTTTAGGACGAAAATCATTAATAAAAAAACGGATGGGGTTAAACGACATAGGCCAATAAATATTTTATGTTTCGGGGCTCATTAATGGTCTCGCAATCGGCTTTGAGAGTCGTAAAGGAAAGTAACACGTGCAATTACAGTACTGCATGCGTCATTGCAAGCAAGCACAGCACGGCAGGGACGTAACCAGGGGGGAGACGGAGCCCCCCCCCCTGAAACGATCGGACAGGAGGAAAAATAAGGATAGTGGTTGGGTGGGGGGCGGCTGCCCCCCCCGTAATGGTCGCCAGATAGTAAAATTTGGGGGTTTTCATAGGCTACAAATTCAAAATTTTCCAGCGCCTCGCTAATCGCTCGGCGCCAAACTATAAAATAATTTTAGTACGCCAATTGAACGCAAAAAACCAAAATTTTTTCCGCTTCGCTTCGATCAGCGGTCACTTTCTGTAGTATACATACATATATCTTGCTATTTATCTTGCCTAATGCTAATGTTATTTCAAAGTTAGTACAATATTTTTTATAAGTAATAAGTACTACACAGAAAGCAAAACAAACAATCATATTGGTTGATTTATGTACCTTCCCCCTACTAAATTTTCCAACCGCCTATAGCATTGGCTCGGATTTATTTCATATAGGTAGGTAGGTAGGTACCCTAAAAAACATGGAATCGAGATGCTGCTCATGTGCTTTGGTTTACAATGTGGGTGTAGCCAAGGGGTCTGAAAGGTATCTAAATTCGTTTTTTGTGAAATCCAGGCTCTGCCAATGTGTGCTAATGTAATTTTTAACTAAGAAAACATGTTTTTACCGCTAAAAACATTTATTTAGATAATACGTTATTGGGCCAAAAACAGTGTATTATGCAGCTTTATCTACGTTTATCCCTGCTTTTTAACGTTTTCCAAAATTAAGGGGGTGGTGTCCGCGGTCCGCCCCCACTCCGAAATTTTTTTCGTACTACAATCCGCCCCCCCAAAAATGATGCAACCCTGGGTACGTCCCTTTAGCACGGATGACAAGAAATTGGGACCTCCCATTTTTCAGAGGGGTGTCTGGGGTACCCTGAAATTTTAGGGGGGTGTCGGCAGCAATTGAGATTTTTTTCTGCCCACCTATGACTCTTCCTTTCAAAGCTCTAAAGCTATCCATTCTAGATCCTGCCTAAACCCTCTAAGAAGCCAACTCACCATCCACTCGTAAGCAATTTATAAGTATTTTTGACTTACTTTTAAAATCTATCGCCTACGAGCCGACGCCCCCCCCCTCTAAAAACCCAAGGGAAAGGAGACCCTTGGATAAACATGAGCATAGGGGGTAGAGGGGGGGGGGTTAGGTTAACCCCCCTCCCAAATTCTGAGAAGGGGCAGGTTTAACCCCCACTCAGAAGTGGGGAGGGAGAGAAAAGGTTAATCCCCCAATTTTGGAAAAATGAAGAAAAATTGTCTTTAAAATGACTTCTAACTGCCTCCAAACTTAATTTTTGAGGTTAAATTGAATGTTTTAAGCAATAAAAAGCTCAAAAACGCCATAAATAGGACTTTTTGACCTAAAATTACCGTTTTTGACCTAAAACTACCGTTTTTTACCTATTTTTCCTTTAAAATTGAAAAACGATATGGGTAAAATGCACTCCAGAAAAAAACGATTTGGGTATTTTGCGTTTCTCGGATTTTAATCCCTCCCCCTAATTTGGGGTTTAACTAACCCCCCACTCCGAACCGACTTGCCCATGTATGGTCAACCCCCCCTAGCCTCGAAATTTCAGACCCCCCCTAAAATTTTTAAATTTTAACACCCTAACCCCCTCTGGAAATTTGAATCGACCCCCTCCATCCCCTTCCTTTTCCGAGCCGAATTTCGGGTATGAATTTAGGTCAAAATTTACTCTCACAAATACGGTTTTGTAGTAAAAAACAGCACTTTTGCACTCTTTTTATACATAAATAGCCTTGTTTAGTATATAAAACTATATTAGTGCTAAAAAACTTAAACAAATGATTTAATGTGACTTTGTTCGGAAAACGGACCCCCTCTGGATTTCAAACTGGTCGACCCCCCCCCCCTCTAAAAAGCTAGGGGGAGGGGTACGGACCCTTCCCCCCTGCACCCCCTCCTAGCTTTCAAAGGGCCATTTACCCGGGGTAGCCGCCACCTAGCTTGCCGGCTCATGCTCATGTATGCCCTTGGACCTGTTGTGCGTTCTACTTGGAAGTGAGTGCTTCCCCTCCCCCCCTCCTCCAAACCCACTCTAATACCCCAGTGTACCCAACCAAAAACATCTAGGAGATATTATATATAATTCGCACGGTTTCAAAATTTTTATAGTTCTCGTAATTGACCAAAAAATCGTACAGTTTGTTGTGATTTCAGGCGAAAATAACAGGAAGTCCCAACCTGGGTAATTTAGAAAAATTACGAGCATATCATAGAACTGTGTGTTTTCTTTTACTCTCCGGTTATGAAGCTCTGCAACTGCGCATTAAAGCCTATGCTAAACTTTTGCCACAGAAATATCAAATAAGAATTCGTAAGTTTATTTCTTCATAATAATGATTAATTTTGTTGCGTTGTTTTGATAGTTGAACACGGTCACCGTCGTAGCTAAAGGGGGTTCTTTACTCCGGGTAACTGACATTTCAAAATCCATGAGGGGTTCTAGAGGGAGGGGGTCAAACCCTTTGGCTTTCTAGGGGAAGTGGAGATTCTGGCCTTTTTGGGGGTCGATCTGGGGTGGCTTTTAAAATCCAGAGGTGTGTCAGAGAAGGTCCGATGTCCGAAGCAAAACATTTTTAAACCATCAGACATTTTATTGAATTGGCTATTTAGGTGTTAAAGAATGTAAAAAAAAAAAATTTACGTTTTTTGGTAGAAAACGTTGAATAAGAAATTTTCTCATGAAGAGAGGTGTTAAATTTAAAATTAATTTAAAGAGAGGTTCGATAGAAGGAAGAAAAAAATTGAGGAAAGGAGGCCTTGATTTCTTGTGGGGGCATATTTTGTTAATCCCCAGAAAAAATTTTTAGGGGGGTGTATAGGATACCCCAAATTTTTTTTTTTTTTGGGGGGGGGGTGTCCTGTCACCTCTTGTTCATCTAATATTTGCTTTTTGTAGAATATTTTTTAATATCGAGCTTAAAAATTAAAAATTTTTAGTTTAGTTTTTTTTACAAAAAATATCTGTTTTGATGTTTTGTATTTTAAAACTGCTAATTTATTTTCAGCTCTCTTAAGAAAAATTTTTCGGTGTTTTCAGCAAAAAAAATCAAGATATTATTTTAAACTATTACCAACACAATCAAACATGATTTAAATAGTTTCAAGGCTGTTCTTTTTAAGCCACAACAATGATATTTTTTGGTTATTTTTATTTTTAGCGATAAAAACAGATTGTGTTCGAAATTTTTAGTACAGAATTACTAGAGATGTATTAAAAAAAATTAAGAGCAGGGCTAAGGATTTTATAAAAAAATTATCGAAATCAAACAAAAAAAGTTTGACTCTGTACCGCGTTTTTAAATGTAAAATAGCCTATTAAATGATTGCAGATTAAACCATAAATTTCTAAGTAAATAACAAAAAAAATCCAGTGTAAGTGAGATTTGAATGCTCAATTGAAAAATAATTTTAGAGTTGGTAGATACTTCGGGTAAGCTGGATGCGCTGTGTCGACGGCTAGAGGCTGAATCTGAGCCTTTGAGAGCTTTGGAAGAGGACAGGCTTCTCTTGTCGCAGGAACTCAGTGTTCTCTGGTCCCAATTCCGTGACCTCTTTCCCCTGTGCGACGCTGTGGACTCAGCTCTCGGCAGGGAACATCATTTTTCTAGAGTTAGTTGTTTATTTATTTTTATTTTGGACTTTTTATTTTTAAATTGAAATATTTTATTAATGATGCTAGAACTAATTTTTGTCGCTGCATAAGGGCAAAAATATACAAATTATTGTGTTTTTTTACCGGCAGGGAATAGTCACCATTACATGAATAATCGTTTAAGTTGTGAATTGCAGTAATGAACTTATTTTCGCTTCTATTGAATAAGTTCAAATATACTTTATCAGTTATCAAGTATAAAAGGTGCCGCATAAGCTCTGTTGCATTGCAAGTTTTATATAGATCGGTTTATATTTGGAAAGACGTTGAAATAGAAAAAAAACGTGAGTCAAACAAACAAATTTATTTTGGTATTTGTAAGTTTAATTTTTTCTTTCCTGGTTTTAATGTCATTTTGCTGCAGTTGTGGCCATAGATGAACAGATGTGGTAGAGTGGGGTCCACCCTCCCCCTAGCCTCGAAATTTTGGGGGCCCCCCTAGAAAAAAATTCAGGGGCCCTCCCCCACCCCTCCCTCCAAATTTTCGAATTTTTTACCTTTTTAATTTAAATTTTGAGGGGGTGTACCCAATATTTCCGCGCTCCCTTAAAATGGGCTTAAAACGCGTAAAAAAACGTAAAACAACCTTATAAATGCTTTAAATTTGTGTAAAATTGAAATAAAATCTTATTGCAACTTACAAATTGTATTTTTTAATTCTTTTATTAATAATGTGTTTATATATTCTTATAATTAGATTAAAAATCATAGTTTTTTTTAATAATTACGTAATAATAGAATAATAATATTATTGTCTTGATTATAAAGTCAAGTATCACAAACTTTTTAATCCATAATCTTATATTTAATTAAAGATTATATACATACATGGGCGTAGCCAGGGGGGGGTCTAGACACCTCTTTTAGGTCGGCAAACGGAAAAATTTGGGGTTAGACAGACCCCCCCCCCTTTTGCAGTGGTGTGCCCTGGATTTCATTTCGGGGGGGGGGCGGTCTGGGGGCCCTACTAACCCTGAAGGGGGTCTGGGGGGCGGCAGCCCCCCAGATATGGGGGGGGGGGCGAGAGCCTCCCCGCGGGGTCAAGGGGGGAGCCCCGTGTCAGGGGGGTCCGGGGGGGGGGGGGGGGCAGAATGCCCCCCGGGGAGAAAATTTTTAATTTAAGGCGCTAAAATACACTTGAAATTTTAAATCCAGATGATACTTATTACAAAATTTAAGGTTTCTTATACCAACACATTTAAAACATGTGTTTAAAACGTTAATTAAAGGATAATAGTGTTTATAGTAGTTTTATTAAACTGTATACCTTAACTACTGAACGGAATAATTGATTTGTAATCAAAAAACTAAGATAAATTGTCAATTAACAATTAACTCTCCGCGCTTCGCGCGGAAAATTTTTTTTAGTCATTTTATAACACTTAAAAATTTTTCTCCGGGAGGCGAATTTGGGGGGGTGTCTCCGGGTACCCCAAATTTAGGGGGGGTGTCAGCAATATCCGAAATTTCGGGGGGCGGGTATACGTATAACCCCCCCAACCCCCCCCTGCCCACCTATGCTCCCCTCTAAATTTTGAAATCTGACCCCCCCCCCTCCACTCTTGAGAAAATTTTAAGTACTTTTTATACTAAATTTTCTTCCAAAAACATGAATTTTTAACACAAATTTATGTTTTTACACCTTTTTTATACCCAAATATCGCTTTTTATTCAATAAAATGTAGTATTATCTTATAAAAAAACTATTATTAAACCTAGAATGGTTTAAAAGTATTTTGCTTTGGAAATTGGACCCCACTTGACCCCCTCTCTATGTTTCAAAATCTTCCACCCCGGGTCGACCCCTCCCCCCTAAAAAGATAGGGGCGTTCGACCCCTCCTCCTAGGACCCCCCTAGATTTTGAAATGTCATTTACCCGGGGTAAACACCCCCCTAGCTTTTTGACCGTATTCATCTATGGTTGTGGCTATGTTAGTTTGGGCTTTTTCTCTTTGGAACTGTCGGTTTGTGCACCCGATAAGAGCACCAAGGCTTCTATGCGGTGCGGCAGTAGCATATCTATCTATCTATCTAAGTAGATTTTTAATTTGTCTTATCTTACAATTTTTCCGATAAATCGGCATTATTACATATTCAAGTGCCCAACCTACATAGATTAGAAAGAAAGATATTTATTTCGGGTAAAGCTCTGACTAGGATACGGGGCATCGGCATCATACCTCGAAGTACCTAATCTCAAAAAAGGCCTATGATGTATAATTTTGGAATAGGTCAGAATAGGGGGTTATTTTAAAATTACTAAAAATTGTTTTAAAATGATTATAAATTAATCAAAAATAAAAATGATCAAAAATGGCTAACAGACATGCCATCATACTATGGTTGAATTATATCTGTCTGACGCTGAAAATTAGAATGCAGACATGAAGGGACCAATTAAAATTGTGCGGTAATGACTTTTAAAAAAAAAACAAATAAGAACGCAGAATTATTTTTTTTAATTCCATCTTTTCACAAAATATACAAAAAATAACCAATTTTAGCTTATAAAAAAATCTTTACATACACTATTGTGCAACCAAAAGATAAGCCTTCCTCCCACGGTAAGACAAACCGACCAAACGTAGGCCTAGGGAATAGATGTGAGATAGGTAAAATATCCTTTATTTTTATTATTCTCTCTGTATTATTAAATATAACCTCACATCTAATCCCCAAAATCCTCTGATAGGGGTGGGGCTTTGACTAACATTCTACATCAACAACAGTGCTGATATAGGGTGGTAGGCGGTAATATGGAATATCCATGGCCGGCCCGCTTCAGCTTTAAAAAAAAAAAAAATTTGCATTTAGGTTACAAATTAAGTAATTTAATAAATAATTATTAAAATACAGTTTTTAATCTTTGTTATTAATCCGCTTTAGTGAAAAATTCTGAATGTTTTTGTTATTAAATAGTCGATTCAATACTGCAAATATCGCAGCCAGCTAGATTTTATTTGGCTATAATTGTCATAAATTTAGCTAAAAAACAATATTTCAAATTTTTTCGACTAGGTAGAGAAGACAGTAGGGGTAAGCCAATAGTTTAAACTTTAATCCCGGGACATACTTCATCGAAAGGATCAAAGAGTGGGGTGATTTAAGATTTGGGTTTTAAGTGATCTAAGAGCGGTTTTGGAAGACTTAAAAACGTTGTGTTTTGTAAAAATTATATATTTTTAGTCGAAATGCAAAAAATGCCGAAAAAAAATTTAAAAAACGCATTTTAATCGCCCAAAGTCGAATTTATTAGTTTTGTCCTGTGGATATTGTGGCCGAAGTGAAGTATGAATCAGGCTTTAGGGAAAGGGGTATACCCCATCACCATTTCCTATAATGTTTTTAATGTCAATTTAATATTTTTTATTATAGACTATTTATTACGTTTTGAAGTTTTAGATTAAACGATTCGCAGAAGGTGCCTTTTATATGGAAGATAATTTACACGGTTTAGTTTCTTCCAGCTTCAGTGCGACCGGGTAATTTTTGATCTTTGTCGTAACTTTTTTTGAAACATCTTTGACTATTCAAAGATTTGTCTTTTCAATGTATTTGAGACTATTTAAAGTAAAATCTAATGGGTTTGCTAAATAATATAATAAAGTCCATAGCCAGGGAGGGATTGGGGGATTAATCTCCCCTCAAATTTTGGGAAGGCAAAAAATTTTGTAAGCGTTCGCCTTTGGTTTTTTTTAAATTAGAAAAAAAAAATGTTCCCAATCACTCTGTAATGTGTCAAAGCTATCAAAAATACATATATAAGAGTGATTTCGGTTCATGAAACCTTTTATTCACAAAAATTAAATTATTCATAATTCACTACATTAGCGCAGTGCATATTAATAACACTGCAGGATTTACTATAAAAACCTAACCAAAATTGAATAAAAATTTTTTTTTAAAACGTATATAATAATACCTTAAAACTATATAATAATAATTATAACTTTTATAGTTGTATGTATCTATTAAAAAAAGAGAAAATAAATCGGGATTTTGTACTTAAATTTAAGTTTCCTGGTCCCTTTTTAGAGCTTAAAATTAAAAAAAAAATTCCCCGGGGGGTATTCTGCCTCTCGGACCCTGCTGGGGGCTCCCGTCTCCCAGACCCCCCATTTCTGGGGGGCTCTCGGTCTTGCCCCCGGACCCCCCTTGTGAGCACGTATAAAGCACCTCCCAAATCCCCTACCCTTCAATTGAAATCCTGGCTACGGGCATGATAATTAATTGAGGGTATCGTTTTTAATAAACCATGGTTTATTAATTCTAAAGTGGTATGTGGTTATCTTGCATGTTAAATTATGTCTTCACTACTGCGCTGCGTTATGCGAATATTAATGAATAAATAAAATTCAAGAAATATGACCTTTTTAAAATGCCCAAAAAGGCGTTTTTGTTGTCTGTTCTTTAAAATTTTCGCAATAAAGACCCGAAATTTTCCTTTAAAGACAGTCACGATTTTTTGTTTTATTTTGGTATTTTGTTTGTAGGTTTTAACAACAAAGTATTGTTAAGATATTAATCTTTTGTTAAAAAAATTTAGCTATTGTTCCCATTTTTAATAATTTGGAAAGCAAGGCTCCACGTAATAATACCAGCGTAAAAATTCCTTCGACATTTGACTTTCTTACAAATAACAAATTCTGATAAAAAATACCATCGGGTAATTTGACAATCTGACTGATTGACCTTCGGGCTTATTTTTCCTGAACCTAAGCAAAACCTAAAAATCAAGCTAAATTGATCGATGGTCAATTAGTCCGAATGTAAAATTACCCGATGGTATTTTTACCAGAATGTCATTTGTCGAAAGTTTTTTTACCGAAGGTATTTTTACGCAGGAATAATTACTGGGAACGGGAAAGCAAGAAAACCGACAACAAACTAAACATGCCTGGTTTTTTAAGTAATACAAAAGTTCAGTCTAAGAGCATCATTGTATAAAAAAATTAAATAATTTAAAAAGTGAATGAAACAATAGTTTATGGCTTATTTTTGGACAAAATGAATATTATGATATAAATAAAAGTAAGTAAATCTTTTTCTTATGCCTAATTTTTAAAAACAAAGTACAAAACTCCCCTTCCATTCAAAAATCCTGGTTACGCCCGTGGTAAGATAATTAATTTTTCTGCAATAAAAATTTTTAATTTACATAGTAATGCGTTTTTTTTATTTTTAGACAGTCTATTCACAGTTTTTACTCCCGGATAACAGAAATGTTAAAAAAATCTGGCTATTTTACAGAACTTAACACTTTTCCAGTTTCCTGTATCGAACTAGATGGCAGCCCAGAAACAATGCCAGTAAGAATATCATTTTTTCCGAAAACGTCAGTCAATCGTCATAACGTCAGTGTTTGTGGGTGGCTTCTACAGCCCTAATGTTGTTGACGTCATTATTTAAAAAAATTCCAAGTTTTCTTAGCTTTTACAAAATAAACTTAATTTTTCGCATTCGCTCAAAATTTTACAAGATATTGTCATTGCAAAAAACAAAAATATCCCAATTTTACTTTAAAATTTGCTTTAGATAATTTCCATTGACAACAATTATGATGTAATTGGGTCAATGCAATAATGCAAATAAATTATCTTATGCAAATTTTAGTGTTAATATTGCACGGAAATTCCACGGTATGTTTTGTTTTTAGTTTTTTTTTAAACTGAAAATTCCTGGTTTAAAAACTAATATTAGAAAAATTAGGATATAGCAAAATTAGGATATTTTTGGAAATCTAAGAACATGGGAAATTTTCTTAAGTCGGGTTTACCAGTCAAAACGGTTAATTTTATATCTTGTGATTTATCTTCTCCCTGCAATCTCCTAGGAAGGGTTTTCCTTGACTAAAACTCTACATCAGCAAGTGTTGTTTAAGAGCAGTGGCATGCCCGGGGGGGCGCCCCTCCTCCCCACCCCGAAATCCGACGAAGCCGGATTTTTTCGTAGTGGGGAACCTTACGATTTCTGAATTTTGGGGGAAAAAACATTTTTTCTTTAGTATTAATACAGAAACTTTTCTGATGCCTTCCAAAAGCATAATATTAATAGTCAAAAAGCCAAATTTTCCCGTTTCTGGGGTATTTTAAATTGACCATTTATCTTAGTTTTTCGATTTCAAATCGATTATGCTATGCCGTTTACTACTTAAGGCATATATGTTAAATAAAACTACTATAAACACTATTAACCTTTTATTAACACATGTTTAAAATGTAAAAAGATAAAAAAATCTTTAATTAACACCATCAACGTTTTAAACACATATTTTAAATGTTTAGGGATAAAAAACCTTTAATTTTTGTAATAAGTATCATCATGAATTCCAATTTCTAGTGTATTTTAGCGTCTTAAATTAAAAATTTTCTTCCTGTGAGTATTCTGCCTCCCGGACCCCCCTGACAAGGGGCTCTGCCCCTTGACCCCGCTGGGGGCTCTCGCCTCCCAAACCATCCAATTCTGGGGGGCTGCTGTCCCCCAGATCCCTTTCAGAGTAAGTATTTACCCTCCTCGCCTGACCCCCCCCACGGAAATCTTGGGCACGGCACGCCACTAGTTAAAAGTGTTAAGTGGTCATATGGAATATCCATAGCAGGCCCGCTTCTGCTCTAAAAAAAGACAACCGGTCTTTTAAGAAAAACATTTTTCCATTTTTTTGTACCGGTAATTTTAGTTTTGTTTTACTTAGATGCTAAAAATGTTCCTAACTATCTAAAACACTTAAAGAAACCTTAAAACCCATACAAGTTTTTTATAGGACCTCTTAAACTCTAAAAATAGTATTTTTGTTTTAAACAATATCACGAAATTTGAGGTGCCACTGAGCCACCAGGACCGTGCTGACCTTTGGGCAGCACCCAACGGGCCTACGGGTACCACCTGGTTGCTGGATCTTTTCTCTTATAGACTAAACCGATATGCCACGAGGAAGCGACAAATCAAAAAACGAAAGTGTTTTAGCAAAACCCCTTGAAAATTTTATTTTAAAATAATATAGCGTGTTCTAAACGGCCTTAAAATTTTGATAAGACTTTGAAACTGCAAATTTACCTTAATTTCGGACCAGATTATTTTGGAGAATTGGCAACCATTTATGATTATTTGAAAAAGCTTAAACATTTCTGAAATTTACAAAACATTCTTACAAATGAAAATCAAGCGCTGTTTATTTAATTTTTATTTAAAATTATATTAATTATTTTTAATCCTGTTTATTTTTTAAGAAATATTCGCAATCCATTTTTGTTTATTGCATTATTGTTAAAATTATTGCAAATGAAAAAAATAGAAAATAAAATTAACATTATTAAAAAAGAAAACTGCAAATCTACTTATCATTGTAAGAAAAAGCAAAAAATAAAACGGCCATTTTTCAAACTAATATCTTTTTACCAATTTTATACAAAAAACCCACGGCTTGTTAGATTTGTCGCTTCCAGAGAGCCTTCGGGTTTAGTTCTGAATAAGCGTTTTTTACTGTACAAGAGAGGGTACAAAAAGAAAAAAAATAAAATTTGAAAAATCGTAGTTTTCTTATTTTTTTAGTTTAAACCTATGCTTAATTAAAATTGCTACACGATGATATTTTCACAATGTTAAAGTTTAAAGTGCTTTAATATATCAGTTTGTGCTAAATAAGTTTTGGTTTTTTTTTTATTAAACATTACAATAGTTAGAAAGCATCACTAAAATAGTATTTTCGTCAACAATGATTTTGAATTAGCAAAAATAAAGTTGAAAATGGTGTTTTGAAACTAATTTCAAACTTACATAGGGTTTTTAATGTTTTGATTGTAAAATTATTCAAAATTTAAAAATTAATTTTAGAAAGTCTATTTCAATCTATTAAGTAAAGCATTTTCTGTAATTGAACCATACATTAAAAATGTGGGTACCAAGCGCGCCAGCAACGCCGTACCTACGAAGCGGCAAAAAAACTAAAAAAATCTTCAAAAAATGCTTTCGCTTTTGTAATATTAAAGAAATATTTAAAGAAATTTTGAAAGGAGAAAAAAGAAGTACGAGATATTAAATATTTAAAATATTAAATCGTAAAAATGTACACCGCCGCCGGCCAATTCAATAAAAATATGTCGCTGCGTATTGTACCTCTCGTACACAAAAAACCCTATTAAAATAGTCAATAAAAAGTAAAAAAAAAGCCACAGAAACGAAAAGAAAAAGAAAAAGAAAGATAACAGTTGATGGAGAAATTAGTCATCTAGAAAAAGTGAAAATAAGCCGGGGGAGGCACTGGCCTTGCAGGAAACAGGAGGGAGTATAGTAAGACATATAGGGATAAAATGGAGGGGAGACCGCCAAGGAATAGGGCCCAAACAAAAACCGTAGGAAAACCAAAGGCAAAAACTCTTTGAATAACATTTTGAATAAGGTTTTTTTAGTGAGAAGAGGGACAATACAGCTAGCGCAATCATATTATAGGGAGAAAATGAGAAACAGCGAGCGAGTAGTACATTTTACGGTTTAAATATTTCAAATATTTAGAATCTACCTTCCTTCAAAATTTCTTAAATATTTCTTAATATTACAAAAGCAAAAGCATTTTGAAGATTTTTAGTTTTTTGCGCTTCGAGCGGCGTGCTGGCGCGCTTGGTTCAATTTTTAATGTTTCAATTAAGAAAATGCTTTATTTAAAGTTTGGAATAGACTTTTAAAATTAATTTTTAAATTTTGAATAATTTTACAATCAAAACATTAAAAAACCTATGTAGTTTGAAATTAGTTCAAAGCACATTAACTTTATTTTTGCTAATTCAAAATCATTGTTGACGAAAATACTATTTAGTGATGTTTCTAACTATTTGTTTAATAAAAAAAACCAAAACTTATTTAGCACAAACTGATATATTAAAGCACTTTAACTATGAAAATATATCTGTAAATTTTATAAGCATAGTTTAAACTAAAAAATAAGAAAACTAGATTTTTAAATTTTATTTTTTTTCTTTTGTACCTCTCTTACATAAAAACCTTATTCAAACTAAACCCAACTCTCTGAACGCAAACTAAACCGTTTATAATAAAAATATATAAAACCTTTTCTTTTCTATAAAATTCATTTCTTTAATAATTTTTATTTTTTTTTTCTTTGCAAAATTTAAAATAATCAATAAACAAAAAGATCGAATATTTCAAAAAATAAACAGATAAAAATAATAATATATTTAAATAAAAATAAAAAAAGCGCTTATTTATTTAGAATTTTTAAATTCATTTACTTCAAAAATATAAATGGCTTGCATCTCCAAAATGAATCTGGTCCGAAATTAAGGAAATTGCAGTTTCAAAGCTTATCAAAATTTTAAGGCCGTTTAGAACACGCTATATATTTAAAATAAAATTTTCAGGGGTTTTGCAAAACACTTTCGTTTTTGATTTGTCGCTTCCTCGTGGATATCGGTTACTATAGAGAAAAACCAAACCAGGGGTACCCGAGGTGGTGTGCCCAAAGGCACACGCCTGGTGGCAGTGGCACTATTTCGGTATTGTTAAAAAAAATACTATTTTAGAGTTTAGAGTCGATAAAAAACTGTATGGTTTAAGTTTCTTAAGTGTTTAATATAGAACATTTTACATCTAAGTAAAACAAACTAAAATACCGTACAAAAATGAAAATGTTTCTAAAAGACCGGTGTCTTTTTCTAGAGAGAAGCGGGCCTGCTATGATATTCCATATGACCACTAACACTTTAACTATTGCCTGCCCAGATTTCCGTGGGGGTAGGCGGGAGGGAATACTAAAGGGATCTGGGGGACAGCAGCCCCCCAGAATTGATGGTTGGAGGGAGAGCCCCCAGCGGGCAGGAGAGCCCCTTGCAGGGGGTAGGCAGAATTAAGAAGAAAATTTATAAGAGCTAAAATACACTAAAATTGAATTCAGATGATACTTATACAAAAATAAAGTTTATCCCTAAACATTAAAAATGTTAAACGTTTGGAATTAAAATTTATCTTTACATTTAAACATTGGAGACCCAAACGGCAACCCAAAGCACCCCCGCCACTGAGGCACAATCAAAAAATCCCCCTCAACCCCCAAAACCGGCTCCGCGGGGGGCCTCGGCACTGCCCCCCCCCGCGCCCCGAGTCGAGAACCAAAAAACCCGACCCACAGCCCCCGTAACAATGATTTTGAATTAGCAAAAATAAAGTTGAAAATGGTGTTTTGAAACTAATTTCAAACTTACATAGGGTTTTTAATGTTTTGATTGTAAAATTATTCAAAATTTAAAAATTAATTTTAGAAAGTCTATTTCAATCTATTAAGTAAAGCATTTTCTGTAATTGAACCATACATTAAAAATGTGGGTACCAAGCGCGCCAGCAACGCCGTACCTACGAAGCGGCAAAAAACTAAAAATCTTCAAAAAATGCTTTTGCTTTTGTAATATTAAGAAATATTTAAGAAATTTTGAAGGGAAGAAGTCGAGATATTAAATATTTAAAATATTTTAAATCGTAAAATGTACTACTCGCTCGCTGTTTCTCAATTTTCTCCCTACATAATAATGATTGTCGCTCGCTGTATTGTACCCTCTTCGTACACTAAAAAAACCCTTATTCAAAACTAGTTAATAGAAATGAGTCCAGCTTGGCATGGCTAAAAAAAGAGATTGTTGTACGTCGGCCTCATATGGCAGTTTTCCATCTAGAAAACCAGTCGACAAATACAGCTCTATTGTGTGTGGAGTTTGTACCACTGGCCTTGCAGGAACACCTATGCTGCCCATGTGCGACGTTAAATAGTAAGATCAATATCAGGCGACTTAAAAAATCTTTTAGACGAAGACCTTGAAATGGGTGAACATGAACACTGCATGCAGTGAATACTCTAGCGGTAAAGGTTGCCAACGTTGTTTATTAATGTTGGACGAAGAGTCTCAACCATAGGGGTGAGATTTTTTCGCTCCTCCCGGGGCTTGTCTTAGCGCCAGCCCTTTGCATACTCTGCATAGGGAAGATAAGTTTCAGGTAATGCAACAACAACAACAAAATTTAAGTATTTAGGTCCTGTTCGAAGAAAAATACATTCCTCCTATTGCTTCAAGAAAGACAAGTCGCTTACCTTCGATAGGACTGTCTGACACAAAACATTCGGAACATAAGAGACGGGTATGTTTAGTTGCTTGCTTTTGCCATGATACTACAACAAAAATAAACAACAATTTTTTGCAAAAACAAAGTTGAGAAAGAAGATCAGGGTGCCTCGTTAATTAGCATTTGATTTCATTTAAGAAGAATTAACAAGTATTCTTCCAAACTGTCTATTAAACGCAAGTAATCAATAAAAAATATTATGTATGAATAGACAGGTACAATACCAGCTGCAGAAACAGAAGGGCATCAGCCTTCTAACGTAACCGATGCCTTTAGTGAAATCAGTTAGTATTATTATTATATAATATTGTTTCAGGAAAGCGGAAAGATGAGTCCTGAGAAAGTGGTAAAGGCGCTAAAAAATTCTCTGTGCCTGGATCTCAATTTAAGAGCTCGGAACCGACAGCGCGGTGAGAAATCCGACTCCGATTCTGACTCCGCGGACCCCGACCCCGCAGTCTTCTTAAACGGACTCGAAGCCAGCACCTCCTCCGCTGGACACGAGCACTCCTCCGCCCGGAGGGTGTCAGACTCCCCGAACGAAGTGGAGAAGGCGGGCGCCGTCAGCCCCAGCACGAGTGTTTCCGATCTTTCCAACAACCCATCATCACCGCTTTGTCTTTCTCACTCCACAAAAGTTAAAATACAGGTGCATACCCGTTTTTTTGCTTAAACAAAAAATGATGAAAATGTTTATTGCATTTTATGCAGTCTGTGTATACAATCGTTTCGTTTTTTTTTAATATTATTTTTAGTTAGTTTCTTCTAAAGTCTCAAAAATAATAACTCATTGCAAATCATTTTCCAATAATTTTAGCGGTTATAAATTTTTTTAAATAGGATTGTACACTAGTACGTACCCCAATTTGAAAAAAAAAGCCATCTATTACTTAATTTTATTGGGGACAGACGGGGTTATACTAGGTGTAGTACCACCAATACTATACGCAGACCTTTGCACGGTCTGGAAATGTCCCCCTCCCTTTATTGGAGGATTTGCCCCCCCCCCCGTTTTATTTCCCCCTACGCCCAAAAATAAAAAAGTATCTACAAATTATGGCGCATTTTTTAAACTATTATGACACCATCATCGCCAATTTTTGCAGTTTGTAGCCTATTGTAATGCTTTTTAAGCCATTTTAGACCTATTTTTATTTAAATTCTGCCTTTTTTGTCCTTTTTTTCCTTTTTTTTTCTCTTTTTTTCCCTTTTCTCCTGCTTGCTCCCCCCACCGTGTTATTGCTCTCATCCGTTTAAAAAACGTAGCCCCCCGGTGCTTCCCCCATTTAGGAATTGCCACCCCCCCCCCAATAAAACCCCGGGGGGAGGGGTGCAGTACACAGGTCTGCTTTATGACAAAGAGTATATTTTTTAATAATTTTTGTATAAATGAGAAAAATCCATGTGCTTAAGGCCTAAATTTAAGTGAGTTCTATGTCTTTTTGCGCGCCTCCATTTTTTAATGTTAGAAAGATTGAAATATATTTTTTTAATAATTTTTTTGAAATTTAAATTAAATATTTTTTTCGTTACTAGCCACTGTGTTGTCATCTTATAGTTCTTACTGGTGTATAGCATTATTATAAACACACATATACAGAAAAAGCAGTTGTTAACTAGTGAATGGTGAGGATAGTTGACTATACTGTGCGAAGTATCCAAAGTTTAAACGTAGAAACTTAACTTGATGTTCAAAAAAGGAATTAAAAGCTCAGGTTTTAAAACCTCTGAAATAAAAATTTTAAGCTACTGGGTAATTTGGATTATTCAACTTGTGTTCATTTATAGAGGACATGCTCAGAACCCAATCTTAGTTTCGACCGTAAGGCGGACGAAACTGAAGTTCTGGACGAAAATTTCAGCAATACAAAAAGTCGGAGTGACGAAGAATTAACTGTTCTTAGTCCCACGGATATCACCTTGACCTGTCTTGGAGACCACAAACAGTCTCGTGCGGAGGTAATTTCATAGCTAAATGTTTCAACTGTTTTAAATCTTATTAATAAATATAATGTTGCAAGTTTAAATTCCCTTTGTAAAATTTATATAAAATTTTTCATAATTATTATTTTTAGAAGAAGAAAAAGTGTAATTTAAATATAGACCTGTGCTCTGCCCTCACCCGGGGTTTTATTGGGGGGAGGGCAATTCCAAAACGGGGAAGGGGCACGGGGGGCAACTTTTTTGAAACGGGGGCGGGCAAGCAGGGGAGAAAGAAAAAAGGAGAAAAAAAGAAGGAAAAAAGGGCAAAAAAAGAGCAAAAAAAGCAAAAAATAAGGTAAAAAAGGTCTAAAATGGCTTAAAATGCATTGAAATAGGCTAAAAACTGCAAAAATTTCGTGATGATGGTGTCATAATAGGTACAAAAATGGCGTCATATTTTTTGGGTACTTTTTGATTTTTCCACGGGTGGGGGGTAATAAAAGGGGGGAAATCCTCCGATAAAGCGGGAGGGCATTTTCAGACCGTGTAGAGGTCTGTAAATATAATAGTAGTTATTTTTCAGAAGTTTAAATTGCACTGTATTATTTAGAAAACTTCAAAGAGTGATTCTTCGGACATAAGTGTAGATTCCCAAAAGGGCCTGTGTTGTCTTACAAACGTGTGCAAAGCCAAACTGAACAAAGCTGACAGCGGGAAGAACTCAAAAAATTCTGTTTTAAATAGTACTGTCAAAACTCCCACAGCTGATGAAGAACAAAATAGTACCTTTTATTATAATTATTAATAATCTAGACCTGTGCACTGCCCCCCCCCCCCCCGGGGGTTTTATGGGGGGGCAATTATAAAATGGAGGAAACGGGGGCGGCATTTTTTTTAAATGGGAAAGGGACAATAAAACGGGGGGGCAAGCAGGGGAGAAAGAAAAAAAGGAAAAGGAAAAAAAAGGGACAAAAAAACGCAAATCAGCTAAATAGGTCTAAAATGGCTTAAAATGCATTGAAATAGATTAAAAACTGCAAAAATTTCTCGATGATGGCGTCATTATAGGTCAAAAATGGCGCCATAATTTTTGGGTACTTTTTCAGTTTTGGGTGGGGGGGCAAGGGAGGGGCAATAAAACGGGGGTGAGCAATCCTTGAATAAAGCAGAGGGGAGGCATTTCCGTACCTTGCGCAGGTCTGATATTATATTGCATCTAAAAATTACAAAAAAATTTTTTATGAAATTTAAAAACATGTATCCCAGACCTGTGCACTGCCCCCCCCCCCGGGGTTAAAACGGGGGGGGGCAATTCCGAAATGGGGGGGCACGGGGGGCAACTTTTTTGAAACGGGGGGGCAATAAAACGGGGGGGCAAGCAGGGGAGAAAGAAGAAAAAAGAGAAAAAAAGGAGAAAAAAAGAAGGGAAAAGGGAAAAAAAGGGACAAAAAAGCGGAAATAAGGTAAAAATAGGTCTAAAATGGCTTAAAATACATTGAAATAGGCTAAAAACTGCAAAAAATTCGCGATGATGGCGTCATCATAGGTCAAAAATGGCGTCAGATATTTAGGGTACTTTTTCACTTTTTGGCGGGGGGGGGCAATAAAACGGGGGGGAGGGCATTTTCAGACCGTGCACAGGTCTGTGTATCCTAAAAGCGTTTAACGTTTAAAGTTGGTTTACTTTCCACCAGTATTATAAATTTAAATGATTAATCTGCCATTTGGTGCAAATGGATTAATTCCGTCTGTGATATTTTTTGTAATTAACAATTAATTAAAAATTAATTTTATTAAAAATATCTTGCTTGTTATTAACTTTTAAACAAAGTTTTGTACCTTGTTTCAGATTCAAAAAATGATTGCTTAATTGATTATAAAAGTTAATCACATCTACCTTATAATTGCGCAATGCGTTTTTAAGTTGGGAGGCGTCCTGGGATCCTGGGATGGCATTTTTAATTTTTTTCTTTGAGAAGGATTTTTTATAACTTTTCGCTCATATTTTTTATAACTTTTCGCTCATAAAAAACTTTTCGCACTCCTCCTATCCCTGCGAAAAATTTGAGCGAAATTTCCACCCTCCAAATTCATTATTAAAAAAGGGTTATTTCCGTTAAAAAAACCGGACGTCGCGGAGGGGAATTCCGAAGGAAGGGCGATCCCATTTAGGGTCTTTGAATAACCCAGCTCACTCCCCATCGACTTTAAAGCCCAATCGCGCACGCAGCGGCCTAAAAGGTTTTAGCTGGCGAGAGCTTTTAGATTGCGGAAACAAGAATGCGCGAGAAAATGCGTGAGCCAGTTGGCAAAATTGAGTGACCTTAGCCGGCGCGTATGTATATAGCCAGTGCCCGCTAAAACATGCCGTCTGCCAAACGACAAACAGGTTTTTTCCCCCGGGCTGCCTGCTTAAACAGCGTTGGTAGCGTCGCTTATTACCTTTCTCCGTTGGTAGCGTCCGTAAGCGTGTTTATTATTTGTTATTTCTAATACT
>JASAMX010030448.1:15000-49982 GCA_030248175.1 Microlaimidae sp. YZB2_3 | reverse complement strand
ATACGCAGCATTGGCGAAGCCCAGTTACTCAACTTTTTTAAAACACGAGGAAAGTAATTTTCATACTAATTAGTGCTGTCGCGGTTGCATATTTTTTATCGAATATCCCTGTTTTGTTTAATTTTGTTTGAATTTTGATTTTTTTCATATACCTATGTATCGTTCGGTTTGACTGGTCGTTTTTTCGTCGGTAGTAAACAAAGAATATTATTGGTTAGAGTACGTGCCAAATTCTTCACGGTAACTTAAACCATTTTTAAACCTAATAGTTTAAAAAAAAACAAGTATCTTTAGAGGAATATTCTAATTTATTTGGAAATACTCGTTTGACCTATAACACAAAAACCAGATGAAAATTTTAAGTTATTTTTTCGCCAGTTCTCCAAATACCTCAGAATTGGTTAATTCTAAATCGATTGGTTTTCTTATTGTCGGTTAACTTAACTGAATTAGTTTCGACACTTTAAACAATTAACGAATACGTCGGAAAACTAAGAGTATGAGTTAGAGGTTATGAAAAATAAGTTTAACCATTTAACAATAAAAAAGTTTCCCTGATTTTTAGTGCGGTCATTTAAAAAAAATCCAATGCGCTTGAATGTTATTCAAATGGGACAGGATGTTAATAATTATCCTTTTATAAGCATTTTTTGTTTTGTGGAGTCCAAATAATTTTTTTTGTTTTTATCTTCACAAATCTTTTTTTTTTCATATATGTTTTCTATTTTACATATAACTCAAAAGCTACTTTTAACATTCATTAATGAATTACACAACGTTTTATATAACCATGAAACAATATTGCGATTGGGAAATCAAATATGTGCATATAAACTTCGTGACGTTTAGCTAATGAGTTTCTGTCTAGATATTAATCATAGAATTAGTGTACCAAAAAAATATTTTAATGATTGAAGTTTAATTATTGCTTACTACAATCAATATTATTTACTGACTAATCTAAAACGAAATTATTATTTTGTAGTATTTTGACAATTTTAATTTTCAATTTGGTGTTAGTAATTTTTTGTATTGAAATTAATCTCAATTTCATATATGTGCAGTGAAAAAATTATAATCTGCAAAGCTGGATTTTATCTAAGTTAGTAAGTGGTTAATAATAGGTGTATATGGACAAGTTAGAAAGTAGTTTAGTGTTGAATTATTTGTGCAGTGTTAGCAAACATATATAACATAATTGGTGTTAGTGGAAGAAGTGAAGATCTGTACAGTAGGCAACGTTTAAAGGCTAAAAAAGAATATTGTTTCTAATCAAGTAAATAGTCAATAATAAGCTCTACATAGATAATTAAGAAAAAGTTTGAGTGGTGAATTACTTGTATGGTGTAGCGTAAGATTAGTTGCCACTTTTACTAACAGTTAGTAAAAAAGGTAGATGTAATTAATAAAAAAGAGTTTAGTGTAAGAAAATAACTAAATAAGCAAAATAACCAGATACGTTAGTTAATAAGTAAGTTAATAAAATAACCAAGCGAACAAATTATTCAGTCAAACTCAGAAATTTGGTTAGTATTTTACGTAGTAAAAAAACGGCGGCGCCAGGGTTCACCCCGGGACTTTTTCTAGGTGGTGGCAAAGACGCCGAGTCTAGCTGCCCACTGCCATCCCATTGTTCCTGTGAGTGGATTATGTGTCGGGAGGGGTTACTTCGGCCCCTGAAGAAGAATCGAAGGGTCGCGGGACCGTGAGAGGGGTTGGGTTCCGGGAGGCGCGTGCACGCCGGCACCGCGCAAGAAAATGGTAGGAGAATTTCCGGGATTTGGGTTCTCAACCTCCATCGAGATCCCGGCTACTTGTTGCGATTTTTGTACTGTTCCTTGTTTTAGATTGTTTGGACATTTTTACACTGCCTTTAAGCTAAATATGAATATCTAAGTGCGTAATGAGAAAAACGAATATTTAATTTCTGAAGATATTTCATTTCATCTGTCTTCTGTCCTAATTTTTAACTTTTAAACCAAAAAAATTTTAAAATGATCATTATAATTAAAATTCCTAAGATATAAAGATTAAAATTTCATTCCAAACGCAAATTGAAATATTTTAAATAAATAATTTTTGGTTTTCATCCTATAAAATAGCTAAAGAAATTGTATGTTTAGATTTTTCGTCTCATGACAAATGCCGACATAGTCAAAGGCCAAATTTATCACACGTAAAAAATTATTTCTAATCTGATATTAAATAGCTGAATAGAATACAACTTTAATATAAATTTAATTATTCAAATCAGACTTTTAAACTTTGTTCAGCACGTATTCTCAAGCTACTTTTAAAAAGTTGCTATTTGTGATTTTAGATT
Organism: Microlaimidae sp. YZB2_3; assembly: GCA_030248175.1. Lineage (NCBI taxonomy): Eukaryota > Metazoa > Nematoda > Chromadorea > Desmodorida > Microlaimidae > Microlaimidae sp. YZB2_3. The sequence goes on along the minus strand of JASAMX010030448.1, from coordinate 47,659 downwards.
TGAATAATAGGTATTCAGTAATAGGCTTGCATCGTAATGTTTTTGGTATTTTTTTAATAACTAACTGCAATGAAACCGAGTTTATTTTTTCCTTATATTCACTTCATAACCAAGACGCGATTGTAAATTATTTTCCCGCATAAGTTTTCAACTTTTTTTCCTTCTTTCAATTTTATTCGCTGGGCTTATCTCGGCGCGCGCAATTATCACCCCGGGTTTTCCTGTGCGAATTCAGGGGGTCGAATTTTCACCTTTTTTTCTTCCTATCGTAGCCAGACGGCGGTGGTGGGTAGTAGTTCCCGGCATGGTGGGTTTGAAATTGGGTGATGGGCGGGGTGCCGGGGGTGCCCCGACCCCGAACGGGGGCACCCGCGTGGCGTCAGGGTGGCGGGTGGTGGCGACCTCGGCGGGGCGTCGGGGTCGCCTTTCCGACCCCGCGGCCACCGCCCATCCCTTTGTATCCGCCCGGGTCCCCGTCCCCCATTTCCCCGCCCGACACCCCGACAATGGCCGCCGGTGTGCGAGGGCGCGGGCGAGGCAGCGGCCTTCGCAAACCACGCCCTCCCGCGCGCGTCTCAGCCAATCGGCGCTAGGAGGCGGGCCCTACGCAGCGCCCGACCAATCCCATCCCCGCCGCGCCACTGTAATTAGCCACGCGAGCGGGGGAAGGGTGAGTCCCCTGATAGTCTCTCAGTCTCTCGACTATACATTAGTATAGACGCAGAAAGCACCTCCGAACCCCTTCGGAGGCAGGCGATATAGCGCCTCGCCGTACGAATTCGAGTTTATTTCCAGCCGTTTCTGCGCCCGACGATTATCCACTTTTAACATCTTTATCTCGCGATAGCCATGCGGGAAGCGCGGTCTGACCGCGGGATCCAAGCCCGATCGTTTCGTTTCTCTTTTCGACCCCGCGCGTTTAACTAATTAATTATTACCGCCGACCTTTTTTTTTAAACGCGCCATTTTTAAGCGATGTCGCTACGATTAAGTGTTATTATCTCGGTAGTTTTTTGCGAACGGAGCGAGAGAGAGTCATAATAAGCCTGACTCCGTAATTGAGCCCCTGTCGTAGTGTATCAAATTTATCACACCGTCGACTGCTATTATCGCCTGAAAAGTGTTAATTGCGACCGCTAAATGAATTATTGTTTCGATTATTTGAATATTTAATCAACATGTAATTTAACGACTTTTAAGAAAAATTAAACGTTTTCAAACCTTACTATAATGGATAACGACTATGATTTCCATTTAACTATAGATTTTTTATTTTATAAGAATTTATTATTACAGTGGATTGAATATTTCTTATCATTTATTTTGTACGATTAATATGACAATCAAAAATAACCAAAATTTTAACTTGAGTTTTTATTATTTTAGTTGGAATAACCAAAGATTTTTATTATTGTAGTTTGTACACATGGTATATTCTGCTTAATGCGTGTCTTAAGACAGTTTCTGGTTAAAATTTGTTACTCTTTTCACTCGTTTTTTTTTGTTTGTCTAAAATTGAATAAAAACCACAATGTTTAAAAATTTTCTTTTAAAAATAAGAAATTTTGGCTTCAAAATCTTGTTTTTCTGATCAGTGCAATATAAAAATTCATAACTTTTAACTGTATGTATTTTTACAATTCTAACAGTCTATCTAAAAGTTTCCACTGTGTTTTTTGTTTTTTTAATAAATTAAATGTAGGAGCATAAAATGTTAAACCTTCATTTGTAATTAATATAATATATCTTAATAAATATCTGCAATATTTTACATAAATGAATATGTTAGAATAGTTAAGAAATGTAAATATATGTATATTAAACTTAAACTAAAATTCAAAAAAGTAAAATAAATATTCGTAAAATATGCAAATTTTTATTTCAGAATTAAAACTTTTTTTATTTCAAAATTACTAAATTCAACTTATCTATATCATTTTTTTATGGACTTTGTTTTGAAACCATATTTTGACCCAACAATCGTGCTAAAAACAGAAGCACGTTCAAAATAAATTTCTAAACAAAAACAAAATAAAAAAGAATTATCATTTTTTCAATTTTCTCCCAAAATGCATGATTATATAACCTATCTTTGTCTTAGTAAATAGAATTTATTTATTTTTGATCCCTTCGGGTAGGTAAATATAAATTTTCAATAATTATTTGTTGTTAATTTAGTCCCATAACTTATGTATTGTCGACGCAAATGCGTGCTTCAAATCCTTCACGTTTTCAATTTCATTCAAATATAAATAAATTTCACGAGCTTTACGACACAACAAGACCTTATAAAAAATAAGTGAAAATGATTTTTTATAATCCAGCGAAAACTAAGCTATGAAAATTTTGATTCGATTATATCTAAATAATGATAAAAAACGTGAAGGATTTGAAGCACGCATTTGCGTCGACAATACATAAGTTATGGGACTAAATTAACAACAAATAATTATTGAAAATTTATATTTACCTACCCGAAGGGATCAAAAATAAATAAATTCTATTTACTAAGACAAAGATAGGTTATATAATCATGCATTTTGGGAGAAAATTGAAAAAATGATAATTCTTTTTTATTTTGTTTTTGTTTAGAAATTTATTTTGAACGAACTTCTGTTTTTAGCACGATCTTGCGTCAAAATATGGTTTCAAAACAAAGTCCATAAAAAAATGATATAAATAAGTTGAATTTAGTAATTTTGAAATAAAAAAAGTTTTAATTCTGAAATAAAAATTTGCATATTTTACAATATTTATTTTACTTTTTTGAATTTTAGTTTAAGTTTAATATACATATACTTTACATTTCTTAACTATTCTAACATATTCATTTATGTAAAATATTGCAGATATTTATTAGATCTATTATATTAAATTACAAAAACGGTTTAACATTTTATGCTCCTACATTTAATTTATTAAAAAAACAAAAAACACAGTGGAAACCTTTAGATAGACTGTTAGAATTGTGAAATACATACAGTTAAAAGTTATGAATTTTTATATTGCACTGATCAGAAAAACAAGATTTTGAAGCCAAAATTTCTTATTTTAAAAGAAAATTTTTAAACATTGTGGTTTTGATTCAATTTTAGACAAACAAAAAAAAACGAGTGAAAAGAGTAACAAATTTTAACCAGAAACTGTCTTAAGAAACGCATTAAGCAGAATATACCATGTGTCCCAACTACAATAATAAAAAACTTTGGTTATTCCAACTAAAATAATAAAAACTCAAGTTAAAATTTTGGTTATTTTTGATTGTCATATTAATCGTACAAAATAAATGATAAGAAATATTCAATCCACTGTAATAATAAATTCTTATAAAATAAAAAATCTATAGTTAAATGGAAATAATAGTCGTTATCCATTATAGTAAGGTTTGAAAACGTTTAATTTTTCTTAAAAGTCGTTAAATTACATGTTGATTAAATATTCAAATAATCGAAACAATAATTCATTTAGCGGTCGCAATTAACACTTTTCAGGCGATAATAGCAGTCGACGGTGTGATAAATTTGATACACTACGACAGGGGCTCAATTACGGAGTCAGGCTTATTATGACTCTCTCTCGCTCCGTTCGCAAAAAACTACCGAGATAATAACACTTAATCGTAGCGACATCGCTTAAAAATGGCGCGTTTAAAAAAAAGGTCGGCGGTAATAATTAATTAGTTAAACGCGCGGGGTCGAAAAGAGAAACGAAACGATCGGGCTTGGATCCCGCGGTCAGACCGCGCTTCCCGCATGGCTATCGCGAGATAAAGATGTTAAAAGTGGATAATCGTCGGGCGCAGAAACGGCTGGAAATAAACTCGAATTCGTACGGCGAGGCGCTATATCGCCTGCCTCCGAAGGGGTTCGGTAAGTCTATCCGCGTCTATACTAATGTATAGTCGAGAGACTGAGAGACTATAGGGGGACTCACCCTTCCCCCGCTCGCGTGGCTAATTACAGTGGCGCGGCGGGGATGGGATTGGTCGGGCGCTGCGTAGGGCCCGCCTCCTAGCGCCGATTGGCTGAGACGCGCGCGGGAGGGCGTGGTTTGCGAAGGCCGCTGCCTCGCCCGCGCCCTCGCACACCGGCGGCCATTGTCGGGGTGTCGGGCGGGGAAATGGGGGACGGGGACCCGGGCGGATACAAAGGGATGGGCGGTGGCCGCGGGGTCGGAAAGGCGACCCCGACGCCCCGCCGAGGTCGCCACCACCCGCCACCCTGACGCCACGCGGGTGCCCCCGTTCGGGGTCGGGGCACCCCCGGCACCCCGCCCATCACCCAATTTCAAACCCACCATGCCGGGAACTACTACCCACCACCGCCGTCTGGCTACGATAGGAAGAAAAAAAAGGTGAAAATTCGACCTCCTGAATTCGCACAGGAAAACCCGGGGTGATAATTGCGCGCGCCGAGATAAGCCCAGCGAATAAAATTGAAAGGAAAAAAAGTTGAAAACTTATGCGGGAAAATAATTTACAATCGCGTCTTGGTTATGAAGTGAATATAAGGAAAAAATAAACTCGGTTTCATTGCAGTTAGTTATTAAAAAAATACCAAAAACATTACGATGCTAGCCTATTACTGAATACCTATTATTCAAATCTAAAATCACAAATAGCAACTTTTTAAAAGTAGCTTGAGAATACGTGCTGAACAAAGTTTAAAAGTCTGATTTGAATAATTAAATTTATATTAAAGTTGTTGTCTATTCAGCTATTTAATATCAGATTAGAAATAATTTTTTGCGTGATTAATTTGGCCTTTGACTATGTCGGCATTTGTCATGAGACGAAAAATCTAAACATACAATTTCTTTAGCTATTTTATAGGATGAAAACCAAAAATTATTTCTTAAAAATATTTCAATTTGCGTTTGAATGAAATTTTAATCTTTATATCTAGGAATTTTAATTATAATGATCATTTTAAAATTTTTTGGTTTAAAAGTTAAAAATTAGGACAGAAGACAGATGAAATGAATATCTTCAAAATTAAATATTCGTTTTTCTCATTACGCACTTAGATATTCATATTTAGCTTAAAGGCAGTGTAAAAATGTCCAAACAATATAAAACAAGGAACAGTACAAAAATCGCAACAAGTAGCCGGGATCTCAATGAGAGGTTAAGAACCCCAAATCCCGAAAATTCTCCTACCATTTCCTTGCGCGGTGCCGGCGTGCGCGCGCCTCCCCGGAACCCCAACCCTACTCACGGTCCCGCGACCCTTCGATTCTTCTTCAGGGGCCGAAGTAACCCCCTCCCGACACATAATCCACTCACAGGAACAATGGGATGGCAGTGGGCAGCTAGACTTTTGGCGTCTTTGCCACCACCTCAAAAAAAAGTCCCGGGGTGAACCCTGGCGCCGCCGTTTTTTTACTACGTAAAAATACTAACCAACAATTTTCTCCAGTTTTTGACTGAATAATTTGTTCACTTGGTTATTTATTAACTTACTTATTAACTAACGTATCTGGTTATTTGCTTACTTATTTATTTACTTTCTTACACTAAACCTTTTTATTAATTTACTACATATTACTTTTTTCTGCTTAACTGCTTAATTGAATTGGCAACTAAATTACATCTTACACTTACACCATACAAGTAATTCACCACTAAAACTTTTTTCTTAATTATCTATGTAGACTTATTATTGACTACTTACTTGATTAGAAACAATCTTCCTTTTTACACTTAAACGTTGCCTACTGTACAGATCTTCACTTACTTCCACTAACACCAATTATGTTATATATGTTTGCTAACACTGCACAAATAATTCAACACTAAACTACTTTCTAACTTGTCCATATACACCTATTATTAACCACTTACTAACTTAGATAAAATCCAGCTTTGCAGATTATAATTTTTTCACTGCACATATATGAAATTGAGATTAATTTCAATACAAAAAATTACTAACACCAAATTGAAAATTAAAATTGTCAAAATACTACAAAATAATAATTTCGTTTTAGATTAGTCAGTAAATAATATTGATTGTAGTAAGCAATAATTAAACTTCAATCATTAAAATATTTTTTTAGAATTTACACTAATTCTATGATTAATATCTAGACAGAAACTCATTAGCTAAAAGTCACGAAGTTTATATGCACATATTTGATTTCCCAATCGCAATATTGTTTCATGGTTATATAAAACGTTGTGTAATTCATTAATGAATGTTAAAAGTAGCTTTTGAGTTATATGTAAAATAGAAAACATATATGAAAAAAAAAAGATTTGTGAAGATAAAAACAAAAAAAATTATTTGGACTCCACAAAACAAAAAATGCTTATAAAAGGATAATTATTAACATCCTGTCCCATTTGAATAACATTCAAGCGCATTGGATTTTTTTTAAATGACCGCACTAAAAATCAGGGAAACTTTTTTATTGTTAAATGGTTAAACTTATTTTCATAACCTCTAACTCATACTCTTAGTTTTCCGACGTATTCGTTAATTGTTTAAAGTGTCGAAACTAATTCAGTTAAGTTAACCGACAATAAGAAAACCAATCGATTTAGAATTAACCAATTCTGAGGTATTTGGAGAACTGGCGAAAAAATAACTTAAAATTTTCATCTGGTTTTTGTGTTATAGGTCAAACGAGTATTTCCAAATAAATTAGAATATTCCTCTAAAGATACTTGTTTTTTTTTAAACTATTAGGTTTAAAAATGGTTTAAGTTACCGTGAAGAATTTAGCACGTACTCTAACCAATAATATTCTTTGTTTACTACCGACGAAAAAACGACCAGTCAAACCGAACGATACATAGGTATATGAAAAAAATCAAAATTCAAACAAAATTAAACAAAACAGGGATATTTTGATAAAAAATATGCAACCGCGACAGCACTAATTAGTATGAAAATTACTTCCTCGTGTTTTAAAAAAGTTGAGTAACTGGGCTTCGCCAATGCTGCGTATACAATTTCGGGTTGATGTTAACGCCAGAATTACAAATTGCGTGCGAGAAGTTTAGGACGACACCATATCAGATTTAACACGATCACTAAATTAAAGCTGGGAAATTAGTCAGGTAAGCAATTAATTTATCTTCGGTTATGAAATTCTGGCCCGTATAAAATAGGTCTTGATCAAGGTCTGTCATGAGTGCGATCCAAAGGTGTAGAGCAATTAGAAAGTCGTTAGGGAATTTTTTGTAATTATGGAAGGTTCCTATCTGCAAAAATTCACGTTTTTCCTTACACAAAGCTGGATTCATTCGTTTAAAGTTTTTCAAGCGTTCTCGTATCTTTTTTTGTAAACAGAGGGTTCCTGTATGCAAAAATTCACGCTTTCAAAACAAAACTGGATTGATTAAAATTTTTCAAGCGTTCTTGTAGTACTAAGAAGACAGCAGGTTCCAAAACTTATTCAAAACTTTAAACGATTCTCATATGACAATACACTTTTTGTTCCAAAAAATACAATGAAAATTAGAAAATAATCAATACAAAAACAACCAAAACTGTAGTATTGACTGTTTTTTTGTACTTGTGAAACAATTACTTAACCAACAAAAAGGGTTATGGTTCCAAAATTGATTAAAAAATTTTCAATACAAAGTCTGATTGTACTTTATAAAATCATATCTTTGTATTGAAAATTTTTTAAGCAATTTTGGAACCATAACGTTTTTTGTTGGTAAAGTACAATATTTTTTTATTTAATAATAATATATTTTTAATATATTATTACTAAATTACTATATTTTTATAACTAACTAACTAATAGAATGCATTGACATGTGAGCTTTACGTAAGTGATAACTAAGCCTGATAAGAGAGGTTGAAATCTTAAAAGAAAAAGTCACGACAAACGCCAATATTAGATTTGTTTGCAAATTACCTTTTGTAATAAAAATATTGTTTGCTACTCAATTACATTTAAAGTTGTCAAATGCATTTTGCAGACGATAATTTAAACCAAACCAACGCTTTGTTGGTTTTACCCTTACTTTCATAAAAAAAAGAAATTTTTAAGCGTTCGAGGATAATTTCAAAAAAAGACCAAAATAAACGTTACTATTAAATCGTTTGTAAAAACCAAATTTTTGTTTCTGTTATTTAAAGTTATGCACGATAACTTCGCAGGATAAACGCAAAAATTTAGTTATTTGTTATGTGTATTATCACATAATTGGAACAGGGAAAAAAGAAATAGCCTGTTCTTTAAAATATAAATAGGATATAATAATACTTCCTAAAGCATTTTTTTTTTGAAAACAAAAAAAATTGGAAAAACAAAATATCAGGTGTATGTCCAGAATCATGTACATTTTTTTATTAATAGAGTTAATTTTTCAGTGTACTAAAAAACAGATTAAATAATCAGTAATAAAAATTTTGTTTGATCTTTTTTGGCGAACCAAAAATCAGTCTTTAATTGCATGAGAAGTATTTGATGACGAACTTAAAAAGAACAGTTTAAATCTTAAACGGATCTTTTGGATTCTGTATACAAACCTTTTCCAACGTAAACAAATTTCCGCAATTATAATCGTTCTGATGAAATATTCTTCTAGTCTAAACCATGATTTAACTTTTGAAAAAATTGCAGTGCTTATTTATTGAGTTGTTGTCGTGCATTTAAAAAATAATAATAAAAATTCCATGCTATACTTTAGTGGCATTTGCTTATTTAAAAGTTAATTCAGTTTAAGTTTAGTTCTCATTGCCGTCAAGACCTGGAGTCGACACGAAAAATACACGCAAAATTACGTCGTTTTTGAACTGGGTACCGTTAAGGATTATAGAAACATAAACTCTTTAGATAGCCGACAATCGGTGGTTGAAGATGCGTGAAAAGTGCCACTCAAATAGAATTCCCGGACACCATTTCAGACATCAACAGGCGTCTTGGATCTGAAAGAAAAAGCGAGCGCCTTTTCCAGTCTAACGGGCGTTGATTGTAAACACCGCCCAATAGATCAATTATATTAAACAATGATACTTACCGTAGCGGCGGAGCTAACGCGTGTGTGTTCGCAGAACGTAGGGTAAAGGCTGGTTCATACTTATGACAAAACGTCCTTTGGACCATTTCCAAAGGACAAAAGTCTTTCGGACTTTGTCCAAAGGACAAACACAGCGTCAATTCGTCCTTTGAACTTTGTCCTTTAGATTTTGTCCAAAGGACAACGTGTTCATACTTTTTGTCCTTTGGAGTTTTCCCTTTGGATTTTGTCCTTTGGACTTTGTCCAAAAGATAAATTATAAGTAGCATTCATACCTCATCTGAAGAAAAAAGTCCAAAGGACGTTTTGGCTTTTCTAAAGTTGTCCTTTGGACTTTGTTTGAAGGACGTTTTGTCATAAGTATGAACCAGCCTTAACTGACTTAAATTCGGGTTGTCTTAATTTTGGCTACCGACTGTTTGTTTGGCTATGCGCATAGTTATGAGATGAACTGCGTATGGCTACATAGATGACATAACGCATACTTATTTCATAATTTTAAGCATGGAAAACATAACAGCCGGTGGTCAAAATTAAGATCTAGGCGTCTTCAAGTCAATTACTCTATCACAAAAAAAGGAAACCCCAGAAAAAATAAAAGACAGTGATTAAACTAACATTAATAAAACATTTATAGTAAAAGACATTAATAAAACTTCAACGTGGCTGGTTTAATTTTTGTTGGGAAATAGAAACAGGTGGCCTTAGAATAATAAATATGAAATTAACACAATTTAGCGGCTTTCATATGCACCAACCACAATTCATAAAGATTAGAGGTGGAATTAAGATTGTTTGATATAAGCGGCGCTAAATTGATTTGATTTCATTGATTACCACACCATCTTTCATTTTTATCCAATCACGTATGGTTCGCCTTTAGTTCGATTATTAGTCCGTCTGAAAATGTTTCTTTGTGAAATTTTAATACTAAAATGTCAGTTTATATAAATTTGCATTATGATTTAGTATTTTTTTGGTTATATCAAAATAAGCAATACGTTTTGCGCACAAATAGAAAAAAGACATTATAATAAGTTATGAGATATTAATAAGTGTAATAAATTTTGAATCGATTATAAAACGCGCTAAGAACTAAAACTTGAAAACTTAAAACCCGCCGCATATAAACGGGACTTTACGTTTTGTTACGAAATTCTTAATGGTTTAGTAGTTATAAAATCTTGTGATATTTTTAATGAAGCAACAAATTTCGAACCAGTTAAACTGGTTAGTAAAAAGTTTCGATTATATACAGCAAAATATTTTTTTCCGATCGTATTGTAAACATTTGGAATTCCCAGCCTTGAAATATAGTTTGATCTAAATTCTTTAATAACCACAGTGAACAATCGCCAAAAACTATCGACAAAAATTGTAAATATTAGATTTTTTTAAGCTAGAAAGCTACTACGAAAATATGCTACTTCCGCAAAATATAAATTACGTAATGTTAATTAGCGAAGAATCTAAACATGACGGTGATATTTTAAAATTTGAGCAATAAATAAGTTAAATCAGTTCTTAAAGGCTAACACGAAATATCGTCAAAACATAAATATCTAAAATTAAAAAGAGGCATTAATAGTTAAATTAGAAAAAAATGAACCTCTAGAAAATCCATAAGATTTGAAAAAAAATTCTTAAAACTTGACAGAGTATTTTTAACATAACTCAATTTACACCCTAAAATTTCGAAACTTATTTGATGCGCAACTAAAAATAGCATAACACAATTTACACCCTAAAACTTCTATACTTACTTTGTGCGCAAAAATAAAAAAAAATCAATTTCTTTTTTTTACCAAATATTTTTTTGTTTTTGTTTTCTTTTTACCATTTTTTTTACTTATCGGAGTTTTAGTTCATAATTTACGGTATGTCAACATCCTTAATTAAAATATAAATAATAAGTCTGATGAATTTTAGATTTAAATATATTGGGTTCGAGTGTTTAAAGCTAATACCACTAAATTTAACATTGTCATAATTATAATTTTTACTAGTGGCCAAATTTAGACAAGATATAATTGTAAAATATTACAACAACTTTTAGATTTCATTTGAAATTCTTAACAAATAGGCTTATAACAAAAAATATGATTGTGTGTAAATTAAACCAATTTTTTTTATAAACTGTATCAAAATTTATAATATAAATGTACATAAATTATAGTTTAATAGATTAAACTTGAAATTATTATTACGCTAACCGTTTATACGGTAGGATCCAGACAACAAAAATTACACTAATTACTGGGACTATATTTAATAACGTAGTTTTATCACACTAAACAAGTTCAATAAAATATAAAAAAGATTAAATGACACCCCGCATTAAATATTGGCCCAGAAACGGTTGAACAAAACATTAAAAATTTGATTATATCAAAGTTGACAGTCCGAAAAAATTAAATTTATGAGTTATTACAAAAATATATTAAAGAACGCACTGGAAAAATATTTTTGGAAAAAAACAGCAGTTAAAATAATTTTAAAAAAAACAACAGCGGGGGACGAATTTGGCTAGAAACCTGTCCAATAAATTTGTGTTCTAATGGATTTTGTAAAATCGGATAAATACAAAAACTGAAAAACAGTGTTTTTAATTAAGTTTTCTTTCACTTTCACTTTGCGTAATAAAAGAGATAGTTAGCCAGCAAAACCTACCTACACTAATTCATTTGATAATATTTCTTAATTAATTCTGCAATTCAAACATTTTTAAATACAAAAAATTGGTGGAATAAGTAAAATTCAAAATTTTTATTAAAATTAGTGTTTTCACGAAAATATGTTTGCTACAACGTTTTGTGTAAACGCACAGAAAACTATCTAAAATGTACATTGTACAAATGTTAACCGAAATCTCATAATAAACTAGAAAAATTTCCACGTATTTCTAATCAAAACTGACAGCTCATTTACAAAAACTATTTATTTACGAAACCTCTAAAAGCTTCATTGCGCTATTTTTTTGGATCTCTTTGACGATATTGGCCCAATAACACTAACAACTCATATGACTGTCCATATTTTGAAAGTCAGTTTCTAAGACTACAAATAAAAATAAAATTTTAAACCTAAAAAAGGAAAATTCTTTATGGATTTTATACCAAAATCAAAAAATTAAAAAAAGAACTTTTTTATTTATTGGTTAGAATTAAAAAATGAAATAATTGAGCATTGTGATTTTTTTTAATTGATACGAAAAAACCTATCCGAACCGCATATTTAAGAGTCCTTTTTTTTCATTTAAACATAGGTGAAATCAATGAAGTTAAGTGATAAAAATGAAATGACCCTGGCAAACCGGTTTTTTTTAAAATAAAACCTAAGCATTCCGTTTTTTTACTGATGGGTCGTATATAAGCTGAAAAACTATATACAGTGTTGGCAACTTAACAAAAATAATATTCTGTTTCGCGCTTAGATATTGGTTATATAAGGTTCACAAGAAAAAGTAGTATTTGTTTACACACGAGAAAATTATTTTCATGATAAAATATTACAAAATATCATCAAAATAATCTACCATGCAAATATTTCACTCGTTATCAACCAAACTATTAACCTTGATTAAGGGTTGGTTCATACTTATGTAAAAACGTCCTTTGGACTTTGTCCAAACGACGTTTTTACATACGTTTATACGCTGTGTTTGTCCTTTGGACAGGACGTTTTTACATAAGTATGAACCAACCCTTACGAATGGTCATTTAAATTTCTAATTCAAACTTAAAGGACCCGCACACTTTTAGCATTTGGCATATAATACTTTTTTAGAATAAAGATGAGCCAAATTAAAAAAAAAGTTTTTTTGAACCTGTTTGTTTACCCAATCTGCAAACTTTAGTAGAAATTTAAAATAAAAATTTTATTTTAGTTATTGTTATTTTTGCTTTTTTAAAGTAAAAAATAGAGAAAAATAAACGAAATATTTTATAAATCAAGTATTCAGGAAGAATAATAATTAAAATTTAATGTTCACATTATAACAATTAAAATGTTTAATGTTTACCTATTAAAAATTATATTGACAACGGATTGTTGTTAAAATAAAAAAATAAATTAATTTATATATTTTCAGATTATATCTTTTAATTTTTTTACAATAACTTTGCAATAACAGCATGCAACAACAAAAAATTTACTGCTAAAAAACAAAACAAACAATTTTTTAACTTAAAGCGTATATTTTTTAAACATATTGGTGTTTAAAGAAGAAAAGGCTGTGGAAGACTTTCACTCGACATTTATGAATTACGAAAAAATTTTAAAATTAACTAAAAAAACTTTTTGTTTGGAAATGTAAATAACCAAAAAAAACATAGCACTAAACAGTATAAACAGCAAACGGTTTTTTTTGCAAACGAGCGAAAACTAACAAGCGATTCTGATTAAATAATTCTAAACCGAGCAGTGTAAAGACATTAAATGTTAAGTACATATTCGGAAAAAACAACAGCCCGATTACGCGAGAGCGAGTTGGGAGGTGGGGAGAAGAACACTGGAAATTCAATAAGACACCGGTTATTTCGACATTTAGACAGAAGTAGTTACAGGGTTGTGTGGTGTGCATAGTAAAACGGGACAAGTTGTCATACTGTTAAAAAAAAACAGGAGACGCATATACCGGTCCAAAAAGCGGGTTGTTCTTTTATTTTTTTTTTCATTCCCCAGCAGTTTTCAAATAATTCCTATAAAGTTTTTACGCGCTTTGAAAGTAAAAAATTAAAAAAAAAGAAAACAGGGAGACGTTTGCAACTAAATTGATGATTTATAAGTAACCATTAAAAAGCGATTGAACGCCACAAAATTTTATGCGCAAAATGCCGAATCTAATTTCATTCCGGTTCCTAGGTGGGTAAGTAAATCTTCGAAAATACAGGTATACAGTAGTAATGTTCCTCGGAGCTCCAAGCTTCGAAGCTCCTGAGTTTCCTTCACTTAAACGACATCAAAATAACTCAATAGAGTAGAAACATTATAAACATCACTAATATACTGGTTTCCGCGTAAAATTGCGACTATCACCTGGGGCAGAACACCGCGACCCGGGGTCCCTAAATTATTTTCGGTTATGACCCGGCGACCCGGTTGGGTTTTAGGGTTCGAGCGGCGCCGTCGTTACGACCCTCGGACTCGGTTCCCACGGCGTTAAAGGCGAAAGTTTACGAGGAAACGAGTAGCGAACATTACGCCACCCATGGACCTTTCGGCGGTATATCGCTAGTAAAAATATTACGCGAAATAGCTAAAAATATTTTACTGTTCTCCTAAAGAATTGGTTATTTATCGCTTTACAATTGGCAGTATAATAGAATCTACCTTATAAAAAATATCGCATGGACCACATATCTCGGTGGGGATGAGAATCTTATTCAGCAGATTGCCTGCACTTCGGTGGCAGTTTTATAAGCGCTTTTTACCAAGTCATAATATATAACTAATTTAACTGAATTTTAGCCGTTGAATTTTATTAAATCAAAAATGGATAATCTGTTAAAAGTATGATATTTCTATATTCATTACTGTTATTATTATGATATCCAATTGAATTCAAGATTCCCGCTTTCGAAATCAGACTATTTTGTTTGGTATTATTTTAAAACTACGCATGTTTCAACCAAATCGGACAGTAAAATACTTTTATTAAACGTAGACCTATATTCTCGATCTTTGATTCAATACAACATATTTTTTTACAATTTGTTGAAAATTCTTTTAAAAATATCTTAAAAGTAACGAATATAAACTTAAAAAAGGCCTAATAAATATTGAAATAAAATCAAAGATTTAAGAATTTTCAGTTTTTAAAGTGATAAATGTATATTTTTGCTTAATAAAAAGTTGTACAATGAGGCCAAAAAAACTTATTTCACAGCCAGACAGTAAAATGATGAATTTTATAAATACAACTGTAAAAAGTCTAAAGTAGCAAATTATATACACGAACAATTAGAAACAATTATATTAATTGTACGTGCAAATATTCAGATAATAATATTGCAGGATATTGCAAATTTTATTGTTTTCAAAATACTTTCAATATTAATTGAAAAGTGCATGAAATGTTTTTGCAAGAAAATTATTTTTAATGTAATTATAGAAATTGCGTTTTTTTATTTAGAGACAATTATTTTTGAAAGCAATTAAAAGCAATAATATTTTACAATTCATGCATATTGATATTGGTGAACTAAAGTCGTTAAATAGATACTTTTGTGTCCGATTTTACCGCACTCTGTTAATGTTAAATAAGCAAAAACATGGACAAATGCACCGTAGGCCCCATATATATTAGGAAAACAAAAAACAAGAAAGGAGAAACATTTTAAGCTTTACAGTATTTATTTAAGGATCCGAGCCCTAGAGCTCACTCCAATTAAATCAGAGCTTCTGGAATGATATGAGAATAGGAAAAACTGAACATTGCTTTTTATATGGAACCTTGCAGTTTGAAAAAAATTGAAAAAACTTTGGTGTATTAATAATGAGTTTATTCACAACTGCATAAAGGAAAAATATGACCTTACAAATATACGAAATAAAAATAATTCATTTAAAAATAAATGAACAATAAAAAATAATTAGGCACTTTCTAAACACTAGTGGAGGTAAAAAATAATTGCGATAACTATAAAACAATAAAGCAACAAAACAAATCTTAATAAAAAATGATTTATATTTTAACTTATATGTGTTGCAAAATGGAATAAAATTTTGTATTACAATTTATAAGAACATAAAACGTGCTTCTTTCTTTCATCCTTTTTTATAAACTATTTATTGATTGCTCAAAATTGATTTAATGTGTAAAATGTCTACAACAATTTTAAATGAAAGATTCACTCAACAACAAAACTATAAAGTTAAAAAAAACACTGCTTTTAACATGACATAAGACAAGATTTAAAATTATCTTATTTACCTACAGTAGTTTAAAAAGAATCAAGCGTTTACATGTAAAAAAGCCGAAAATAAAAAAAAGTTGAACGTAGTGTAAAAATGCAATTAATCTCATAAAAATTGTTCGATGGATTTCAAACCGAAAAAGTGAAAAGCCTCCGAATGAAGAATTCAAAAATAATAACAAGTGAAGTCGCGACTTTGGACTTTGACAAAAGTCGACATGTGACGAACGATTTTAAGTAATGTGCGAAAAGATACAAATTCCCGATAAGACCACAATTTTTCGCTGGAAAACAGTGTCCGCCCTCCCGAAAAAGTTTGGAAAACCATTAAAACCGTCACAATCTGTTCGTCCCACACATCGCTCAAAGGCTGCGATCCCGGCCGAAAACCGCAGACACCGTCGCCAGGTGGATGATATCCAGCCGAACTTAAGTGTCACCGTTTGATCTCAAGCGACGCTCAAGTTGCAGAGGAGTAAAAAAGGGAACCTATTGTACTCTGGACCTCATTGAGTGACGCTTAAAGCTTGCAAAAACATTTTTAAAAAAAACCTTGCAAGGTTTTAAAGGTGTAATGAATGAGTTTTGCGGTTGAAAAACAATCAAAACAGCGAAATTTTCTATTATTATGAATGCCATATAAAAATTTAGCCACTGGGCTTTGGCTTTGGCGACCGTAGCATAAGCTTTTCGTTTTGTACTGATTGGCAAAAATCTACATATAGTTTAGAGTTCCGCTACTAATGAATCCGGCATCTATATCAATTAGAACGATTGTACAGAGTGATAACGATTGTCTTTCCAAAGTGCCCACTCTATGATACCACGAAAAATTGTTATTGTCATACTAAAATTAGCTTATAAGGTATTCAGAATAAACCCGATTGCGAAACGCGTGACCGTTAGATTCCGACAAATGGAATAAACAGCCTATTGAATATTTTATGAGGCAATCAAGCGCTCATTAGCGTTAAAGACGCATTGTTCTTGGAAAAAGCAGGAGACAATTAAATTCGAAAAACATTCATCAGTTGAAAGTTTTTAGAATTCAAAACAAGTTGGATATTGAATGAAATCGTTAAAAATAATGTGAACGAATTCCTATTAAGGGACACGGTATAGCTTTATTCGTTAAAACTTCGTTTTTTTATTTTAAACGCTCAAATTTGATTTCTCTTTAAATTATCAAACTGATATTCCTTTAAATTAACTTTAAACGAAAAATAATATACAATATATACTGAATAATATACACTGCATAACTGAAACACAATATACACTTTATGCTGAATACGGAAAAATAAAAGCTTTATTATATGCTGAGCTTAATATTTTCAGAAAAAATATCATAAAAACCAATAAATTTTTAAAAACTTTAAAATATAGGAAATTAATAATATACTTTAACAGTTTAAAATACAATATATATTAACTATAATTATATAAATCATATTAATTTACAAAGTGACCTCTGTGACTGAATTTAATAAAAAGAATTTTGTTTTATACAATTTCTGTTCTCAATATACAAAAGTCAATCCAAATTCTTTCTTGGTAAATATTGATCAATAATCAACAAAAATTTATTTTTGAAATTATAGCCCAAAATTTGCTGTTTTATTGAATGTTCACAATAGTATGGTTCTTTATAAATGACAAACTATATTGAACATTTAACTTACCGCAAAGAATCATAATCATTGGAAACTAAATTAAGCTTTCCAACTGATAACGCTGGTTCTTAAACACAAAAATTAATACAACAATTTTGAATTTTATTGTCATTTCCGCAGCCCCAAGCGGACTGGCGTTAATATCTTAGAACATACTGGGTTTTCCTCCAAAACTGTAAAGCTATCGTTTGACGATCAGTTGGAACGGTGAGGGGACAACACGGACTACCGGTACAAGAATAAAATGAGCGCTGTGTATGCGCGTAGGCACATGTTCATATTATAATGTTGGATTGGAAGATAATTTAGCGGCGACAAAAAGACCCTATGATTCGTGTCGAATTGCTATAGATTGACATGGAAATTTTTACCCACAGCGTTTGGACAGAGGCAATTACGCGCTGGAAGGGAACCTGCGGGTAATTTGGTAAATTACGGTATCATTAGCAGAGGCTGATTGCCTTTAATTTCACCCTTACACCCGCCCCGTCCCGCGGCCAGTTCCCCCGTCCTCCCCGCTAATTCCCAGCGCTCCAACCCAAGCCAGCTGGGAGAGAAACGCGGGAAAAAACAACGACAAACACAACACACCGACGGAGCCTTAAAATTCGGGCGACTTTTTCCTAATTTTGTGGGTTGAAACGGCTTGTCTTGACGGCGTCTTGCAATACCGTCTTTTTGTACTAAACCTGGAATGGCGCGGTTTTTTTAATGAAACTGAAATTAAACGAAAGAAAAAAACAAGAACACAGTTAAGCTTCAAACATTTGCAAGTTTTTCTTAGTCGAACAGTCCATGTTGCCGTTTTTGACAATTCTATGCTAAAAACGGGGTTTTCTATTTTTGTGGTTATGGTTACTGTTTTTATTCGCATAAAAAGACCGACAATTAGATCAGTTTGTTAAGAATAGGTGTTTATTTTAGTTTCGTTTAAAAAATTCTGGGCTTACAATACAATCGACAGAAGCGTCATCATCAACTGCCTCAACTAAGGAAAAATAAAAACACATATTCGTTTAAAATATATCCGCATATTTTTTGCCATTTAAAGCTTTCTGTTTTAGACAAAATTAAAATATATAAGATACAAAACCATAGTTTTAATACAAAATTAATTTTAACATGATCAATGTTTTTATAAAAAATTGCATCAAAATGCAAATCAGCAAACAACTTGTTAACCATACCATAGCTCGCCCAAAAACAATGGTGATAAAAACTATATTGCGGTTTTCAGTTCATGCAAATTAGTCACACTAAAATAACTTGCAAATAAATCTACCCTTTTGTTAGCAAGATATAATTATTTTTTTATTTTTTTCTGGATGGTATATAAATAAATAGGTACACTACACATTATAAAGCACTTAACAACTTTAAAAAAAACTTTAAAAAAATAGCGAAAAATTTTAATTGCTGAGTCTCGCCAATGAAAAATCTATTTATACAAAATTCATATCAATGTGTAGCTGAGATCTGTACATATATAATCACACACTAATACAACTGTTGTACATATCCACCCAATTTTATACAAAATATGTTTTCTGCACAAGTTTTTCTACAGATTCTTATTCAAAATTACATTTCGGCCACATTGAATTAGAATACTCGTATTATACAAATTTAATTATAATACTCGTATTATACAAATTTAATTATAATACTCGTATTATACAAATTTAAAGTCATTAAACAGCTTAAATAAGCAGTCCTGTGCACTTCTTTCCCCGAGGTGTAACGATAGGTGGGGCTGTATTTCCAAAATAGTGGGGGTGTTGAGTGCATTTAAAAAAAAAGGTAAAAAAAAAAGCTGACACAATGAAATTTAAGTAAAAATAGGTCTAAAATGGCTTAAACTTTTCCAAAAATATGTTAACTACTGCGAAAATTTCGGCCAAATAGGCAAAATTGCCAAATAATTTTTAGTTATTTTAGTTTTATTTTGAGAGAGGGCTCCAAAACGGTGGAACACAGCCATTAAAAAAGTGGAAAGATACCGCCGAACCGTCTAAATGATTCTAGGACAGGAGAGTACTGGGCACGAGGGTACTGGACACGAGGGTACTGAGCTAAAAAAAGATACGTTTACTACAAATATGTAAATTTTTAAACTGAATGAGCTGAACTAATTTTTTATCGTTGTTTGAATGTGTAGACAATTAAACGTTACATAAGTCGGTTCGTTTTTAATGTTAAAAATAACATTTTTTTCTTGCTTAAATATAAGAAATTTAAAAATAAAAAAACTTGGTAAATTGTTTAAAAAACAACATACTAATTAAAAAAAAAATTTAAAGGTCATTTAACATACAATTTATACAATTGCTTTTTAATAAAAACAATAATAATGTTTGAAACTTACTCCAAAGCTTTGGAGCTTCGAAACCATGTCTTTGCAAAAAACTAAAGAATTAATATTCAACAATCATGAGTGAAAAAAGAACTCCATTGTCAGAAATTATTTAATTACTGTTTTTTCTAAAACATATTCTTGTATGAAAATACGAAGCAAATTCTGCAGTTTTTTTGCTTTCATTTTTTTATTTAGACTCTTTTCATCAACTCTTGATTAAAATAATTGATTTTTTGATAAAATCCTTGGAAAAAATAACTGCTGCAATAATAGATTTCAGTAGTAGAAATGTAAAAAATATCTTCTTGCCTTTTTTAGCCCACTCTAGCTTGAAGAATTTATTTGAACACATGCGTTGATCATTTAAAACAAGACAAACAAAAAGTGCTTTTAAAACCCCAAAAAAGACAAACAATGGTTAGATTTTTTATGTATGATATTTTATGCATTTACATCTAAGTATAAAGTGGTGAGTATAACTAAAAGGGTTTGTGTTTGTTTTTTTAAGGGGGGGGTTCTGGTGGTTTGTTGTGGTGGGCTGTGGGGGTGTATATTATGTTGTGGGGTCTGAAAGATATATATCTTGGGTTGTAATCTGTATAGTATAGTGAGAAATCGCTCGTTCTGTATAAAATAAAATATATTAATATTATTATTTGTTAGAATAATCCAACGACGGATCTTGGGAGTCAATGGATCTTGAAACAACAATAGAGTCTTCAAAATGAAACCAGCCACCATTGTACATTAAACTTTATTTTCCTAAGCCTAAGCAAAACCCAAAAAATAAGCTAAACTTTATCAAAATATTTTAATAATAGTGTGCTTTAAAAAAATACTAAATAATTTACTGTTAAAAAAAGCAAGCAATTGTTTTTTAGAAAATATTTTACTGAAATGTTTTGGCAAGGTTATTAATACATAGCAATATTATTTGAAGTTATTTTTTCCGAACGCATTCTTAAGAATTCATTTTTTCTACATATCACGAAAAATAACCACAAAAAATTTTTGACAGCACAATCAAAGCATAACAGCAATTCTAATGTTTATTATCTTTCGAGTCATCTCATAGCTTCTCAGCATTTTTAAAGCTAGTTATTATTTTAAAAAAATAATAACTAGCTTTAAAAAATAATAACTAGTTCCTCTTGCATCTTGCATAATGAATCGATTTTGCAGCGAGGTTGTGATGAACGCAATTTTTTAAAGCCTGCAGTACCTTTATGTCTAGTACCCTCGTGTCCAGTACCCTCGTGTCCAGTACCCTCGTGTCCCGTTCCCGTCTAAATATAACTACCGATAATTTGTATTTGTTTACGATTGAAGTAAATAAGAAGTTAAATTATGATTTTAATTATAGAAAAATTACCTATGTAATGAGCCATACATATATTTACAAGCATCTAAGTTTACGTATACTAATAAAATAAAGAGTTTGACATTCCTCCGTAAATGTCATATCATTTATATCTATATTTTGATTTCAGGATTGTAGTCGTTTAAATTCACATGCAATTGGTACATTAGAAGGGTCTTGGCTTTTAAAATTTCCAATTAAAGCCAAATTTAAACTTGATAAATACGACATCGTTTAATTGTCCCATATAAATATACATATTTTGACCAAATTTCAAAATAAAAAATAGGTAAACTTATAACATATAAGAACTATTAATATATTAAACTTTTAAACTATGCAGATTTGACGCTTTTTGAACTAATTGTAATAATTTGTGTGTTATATGTTTCGTGACTAATTTTTACCAGTTTCATAAAGATGGAGTACCAACTTTGGTTGTATATAAATCGCAATATTTTATATTAAGTAGTTTTTATTGCAATACAGCAAGCAATAATAATAAGAATTTTCAGTCAACTTACTTACGAGAAGATTTTTTGTTCTATTCCCAATTAGGATTTGTTAAATCCAGACATGAATCAGTTGAGCCGCCGATAAAGAAGGGGAAGAAAGCCCATAGACCTCATTTCTGATGAAGGGCTACCGTAACCCGAGATGAATTGAGTATGTTAAGATCTTTAAATAGTGCGCGCTGAGAAGTGTATATTCAATGAGAGAATAGGTGGGGCTAAAACGATGAGAAACAGTGTCTTTTTGGCGCGATCAACAAAAGGTGTAGACGGTTGGCTACTGAATTCCCACTGGATATAACCCGATACGCAGGAAGAAAAAACCCCCCAGAGTAAAATAATAAGACCAGCATTGTTCATCTGAATAAAAAGACAAAAACTTGACATTTAAACAATCCATTT
The DNA here is from genome assembly GCA_030248175.1 of Microlaimidae sp. YZB2_3. NCBI lineage: Eukaryota > Metazoa > Nematoda > Chromadorea > Desmodorida > Microlaimidae > Microlaimidae sp. YZB2_3. The sequence continues at coordinate 25,456 of JASAMX010030448.1, read as the reverse complement.
TTAGTAGGCTATGAAACGTGCTGATGCGCGACAGTTTTTCCACAACCCTCAGGATTTTAAACTGCAACAGTGGCAATAATTGGGCGCGAACAATTGCCTAGTTGACAGTCGGATCTATTCAGCACTACCTGACCTGTAAACTCAAAAAGCTCTTTATGGAGTAACTCGTATTTTCGCTAAGTTTTAGCTTGAAAAGCTTTTTCATTAAAATATAAAACAACTCTAAATTTTCAAAATCAGAAATATCTCGTTCTTATTAATTCAGGTGCGGTTAAAACCAAAGAGTGCGGGGTTGAAACTGCTCCCAAAGGAGTGGCCGAAATGGAAGATTCACCGCGCCGGCAATTCCAAGTCTTGGCACGTCTGCGCTCCCCCTTAGGACCCCGCCGAGAGGACAATACGATTTTTTTAATATCGGCGGCGGAGTCCATAAAATTCGCGTCTTGTTTACCTTATGACAGTATCCGTTCTCATAGTCCACTTTTCTTCTGGACGGGACGTCACCTTGAGCTCCGTGGCGCCTGGGAACAATCGACCACGGGAACACCAGCAGTCGGATCCTCCCACCGGTTCGGTTCAACACTCCCGCCCCGATATTTTTCGCTTCGGGCGATTCTTTTGTGCTCCAATTGAATATTTCCAATCGAATTTATGAAGAGAGGGGCTGTTAAGGAGTGAGATAATCGATTTATAATCCGATAAAGAAAAAGAAATACTGTTAAAAACTGAAAGTTATCTCTTTTTATACATAGTATTATTTAATTTAGTTAAGAAATTTAAAAAAAACGTACCGGGTGTCAGAAATGTGACTCAGTCAAAGTTAAAACGGATTTATTTTGTAAAAAATAGTTTATTGTTTGGTTTATTTCTTTAAATAATAGATTTGAATTAATTTATGTGTAAAAAAATAAATTAATTAATAAAAAGATATATTTGTGTAAATAACTTTCATAAAATGATACAAAAGGATAATGTACTTTTCTCCAATAAAAATATGTGCGAATATTTCTTGACATTGCACATGATTTCTGATGGTTTGCAAATCGAACGTTATAACACACATTTCGACCAACAAGCTTATGTTTTTCTTAATGCTTTTCCAACATTAAAACGAAAATTTGCTAAAAAATATTAATTTGTAACTGTCTCTCACACTATCAATCAATTATAAATAAAAAGCACTCGCGTTATTGTTGGCAGAATTATTTTGCGAACTGTTTATTCTATTGTCTCTAACAATAGATAAAATCGACAAGGTCGACACCATCCGACTTTCAGCAAAATTTTCTGGCTTTAAAAACTAGTTTTTATAAATCAAAATAAAATAAAGCTCATAATAAATATAATACGGTTAGTTTTGTTTTAGATTGCTATAAAAGTTTATATTACAGTCACATTATTACAAATCAAAATCAGATGTTTAAACTGATTTCCAAGCTCGTTAGGTTCGTAGTGCATGTTATGTTTGTTGTAAAAATCGGGTTTTTTAATTAGCGTTTGAGAGATTATTTGATAGAATTAAATATTTTATAGCAGTATGTTGTAATGACGTAAGACCTTTAAAGCAATTAGTTGGCATTTAGTTAGTATTTTTAGAATAAAATTTGATAGAAAATCGTGAATAAATGAACAAGGGTTTATAATCTCATTTACTTTACATTTTATTTAATATTTAAAATTATTTAAGCTTTTATACTGTGGTGATGAAATGGCCAAGTTGGGTTTTCTGCCTAACAAAAAAAATCATAATTGATTAAAACACCATACTTTTGAATAACTATAACATATGCATCCGCCAGCGTTTAAGTTTTTATAGTCACAAATATCAGTATGATTTATTAAAATAAAAAATTTTTGAGGTATTTAAAATAAATCAATAAACAGGTCAGTTCACGTTAAAAGCTTTAAAACCATTAAAAATTTTTAGAAAAAAAGAATCCAGACCGCTAAAATTAAACTATAACTGTTTGTGTTTATTGCGTTCTTAATATAAATATTAATCCCCTTCAGTTATAGCTTAACAAATATAAACAGTCACAAAAGTAGACCTGTGCACTGCCCCCCCCGGGGTTTTATTGGGGGGTGGCAATTCCAAAACGGGGGAGGGGCACGGAGGGCAGCTTTTTTAAAACAGGGTGGCAATAAAACGGGGGGGAGCAAGCAGGGGAGAAAGATAAAAAAGAGAAAAAAAGGAGAAAAAACAGAAAAAAGAAGGTAAAAGGGACAAAAGAAAGCAAAAATAAGGTAAAAATAGGTTTAAATGGCTTAAAATACATTGAAATAGTAGGCTAAAAACTGCAAAAACTTCGCAATGATGGCGTCATCATAGGTCAAAAATGGCGTCATTATTTTAGGGTACTTTTTCATTTTTTGGCGGGGGGGGGCAATAAAACGGGGGCTGGCAAATCCTACAATAAAGCGGGGGGACCGTATACAGTTCTGCAAAAGATTTAACAACTACAATGTAAATCAAAGAACTAAAATTAAACTCCATATTAATTGGTACTCTAGCATTTTTGCAAAGTGTACAATAATTGGCATAATATGCAATATTTTATAACCAGATTTTACAAAAATCTCTAATATGCAAATTATTTGACTAATAGTGGATAGTGACCATGCCTATATCAATGCAACAAAAGCTATATTAAGGATAAATACTTTTTGCTTTTTTCTCCAATGGTCCTAATATGACAGAATTTGTGGATTTATCTTGCATTTTTGAAATATTGATCAATATTCAGTATCGTTAGGCAAATACGTAAGTCATGTTGTATTACAGAAGAAATTTCACATAGCAGCTGCTTATTTCATTATTATTCTTAACTTTAGCAATTAATAACTATTGTTAATGATATTGCAAGTAAACAATGTCAAATGCAAACAAATTTTAAATCATATGAAAAATAAAAGTTTAATTTTAGCCATACACATTTAATTAAATATGCAATTTAAGCCGTACATAATTGGTAAAAAAACATTTCGCATCATTTAGGTTACTTAACTGTATTGTAAGTTATATGGTAAATTGGTGGCACTTGGTTGTTTCTCCATAGTTGGAAAAACACTATTTTAGCCTTTAGAATTGACCTAGAACTTGACTTTGCTGTTATACAAAAAAAAACTATATGGTGCATTGATGGCACCTGGTTATTTCTCCATAGTTGGAAGAGAAAACATATTTTAACATTTGGAATCAGCGCAGAATTGACTTAACTGTTATACAAGAGAAGTTATGTGGTGCATTGATGGCACCTGGTTATTTCTCCGTAGTCGGAAGAAAAAACCTATTTTAACCTTTAGAATCAGCGCAGAATTTGACTTTACTGTTATATAAGAGAAGCTATGTGGTGCATTGATGGCACCTGGCCATTTCTCCACAGTGGGAGTAAAAGAACAGCTGTTTACCGATGGCGGGACGATGGAGGAGGGGTTGGACACGCGCCGCGACGCGCATCAAGGTGGTTTCCCCTCCATTCTTCCACGCCATTCATTCCACTCCTACACGCCCCAGGATAGTCATAGGCTTTATATAGTGCAAGTGTATACACTGTGTATAACGAGTGTATAAGCGCATAACTCCTCTATATAAGGTTTTGGCCCTCCAGAAGTGACGAATGGGACTGTGTGTGTATGTGTATAACGGCGTTCGGAGAGGCCCTCGGGTCTATTGTTAGTCAGGTGCTCCATTCTTGTTTGAATACACATGCTCAGTGGGTTTCCCCCCGGGGGACAATGGGAAAGCGGTCGGACCTGACCGCAAGTAGGGCCCCGCTCCATATTAAGTGGTTGATAGGAATGCACTTAAGCTTAATCCGAAGGGATTTTTCGTCAACCGCATTAGTTGTCTTTTGATTCAGCTGCAAGCAAGAAGGAATATGCGCATTTAATTAAGTGAGCATTTTTGGTATTTTTTCGAAAATTATTACTACTTTTCGTAGTTAAAAAAATTTTTATCAGCAAAAAGTTTCAAAACTTTTGACGACTAGAATTTCAACAATTCACAACTAGAAATTTCACTTTCAAAATTACAAAATATATCACTTATTGAGAAAAATTTTATCGCAACGTCAAAAATGGTGATATTTTTTAACTAAGTATAGTCAGATTATGTCTTTAAATTATTCTTATTAGAAAAATTGGTTTTGAAGCTACAGAGAAAACTACGATAGAAATCAGAAATATAATAATGTTTCAAAACGTTTTGCACCAGTTAAAAAATACAATATTTTTATAGAAAAGGGTTTGGAATCTTTGATGAAATAGGCGTTAATGTTTTTTTTCAAAATATCATAATTCTAACAATGACCAAACAGTAAGTAATGCAGGAAACTAAATTTACTGTTTACCATTCGATCCAGCACGAAATCGATCCAGCACGAAAACTTAACAAACCACTAAGAAGGCACAAAAAAGTGATAAAAAATGTTGCATAACACAAGTAAGAAATATCATAAAATCAGAGAGTGTTTAGCTTCTATCAAATCATGATCACATACGTTTTCTTTATTGTTTCTTATTAATATTTAATTTTATAAATCTAAATAAATTTGAAAACTGGATTCATTATTTATGGCACAATCTGTGCGTTCCAATATGCATTAAATTACCGTTTAAAGAGCCTTTCCAAAACAAAATAAGAGTTTTATGAAACGAAAAATTAGTATCTTTGAAGATTCATAAGGTTCCGATTTGGAATTAAATATTATATTTACTTATTGTCATTTTACCTCATCAATCGAATTCCGGGTTTTAAACTGAAATTATATAAATTTATATGAAAATATTCTATTTATTCAATTAATTCCATAAAAATTTCATGAAAATAAACTATACAACCTATGAAAATGAAACTTTATTGACCGGTAAGCAAAGGTGAATCCCCGCTGTTATTTCGCCGAAAAAATATGTGAGAAAACAGCAAACTCTTCCCAGGGAAAAACTGTCCTCCGAAGCCACCGGTCTCTTTTCAAGGCTTTACCCCCCAATTACCTTCGGCTTAACCCATGGTGGGTTTTTTTCGCGTCTTTCGGCCCTTCGGTTGGCGGCCGGAAACCAGCTTCAAAAGAAATCCGAGTCTGGATTATAATACCACTCCAAAAGAGGGATTAGTACCTCTCGGCAAATATGCTCTACCTTTGCTGAAATACGAAGAGAAGTGCCCGTTACGGTAGCGCTAATATTACGCATCCTATAAGCTCTCGAGGTATAAGTGCAGGCCCGCATATTGGTATCATTAAGGCGCCTTTTAAGGGAGGTTTTAATCTGCACATTTCAATAATCGGCACCAGTGATGCTCTTTATATACAACGAAATATTATGTTGCAAAGCTACATTTGTTTAAATCTGAGGCAACTTTGTAGGTCCAAAGCGTGGAAGATTTAGGACTGACAGAGGCAAGAAAACTTGAAGCTGGAACTTGGAGCCGAAAATTAAAAAAAAACATATAGCCGTAATAAAGAACTTAAGTTCCCTATTTAGGACTCCAAAGATCCCATACCAACCGAAGTTCCGCCTGTTAAAAGATTTAGCCTTAGAAAACACATATTAATTTATATTATATTCTATTTTTAGAACTGTTGTAAACGTAGTTATATTTTGTTTAGAAAATTTTCCAAAATATAATTTTTTTTTAAAATTACTGAAAAAATAATCACAAAATTAGTGCGATTATTCGGGAAACACAGCTAATCGACACTAAAACCGAGGGGAGTGAGATAGTTTCCGCTTACCTTGAACGCAGTTAGGTACGGGGGCGTAGCTAACTGCCTCTTCGCATGCATTCGCTTGAGAAATTAAACCTTAATTAAAAACACGATTTGATTTTAATGCTTACGATTTTAGAATTAGTTGGGGTAATTTGAACCAACTAAATTTTTGCTATATTGACAGCTGCTTTCGATACCAAGCAAAAAATAAATTGACTGGGCAGGTCGATAGTTTTATACATGCCTAGCTATGTAAATATATAAGATTTCTTACAAAATTTAGTGCAAAAAACATAACAGTTTAAGTGGTGAGATTAACTTTGGTCAAACTTAAATAAAAACAAAAAATAAGTTACCCATGTAAGAACAAAAAAGAAACTTGCTACAGAAACTAAAAGAAACTTGGTTAAATAAGTTATAAAAAAACTTGGTTAATAATAACTCATAAACTTTTAATGCAAATTAGATGCAAAAAATCTACTAAAAAACAAAAAAAAACATTACCTACATTTGTCTGTATTGCAAAACACGAGTCGTAGTATTACTTTTATTTTAATAAGACTGTAGTCGAAAAACTATGCTAAAAACTTGAAAAAACTGTTGTGTGTGTGTATACATGGCGCAAAAACTAAAAAAATACTAAAAATACAAAAACTAAAAACAAATCAAATTCGCTCCTATTATGTGAAATAAATCTAAATATATAGGTTCATTCCAATTTTTAAGTTTTGTCATATTTATTATTGAAAAAATAATTAATTACCTGTTTAACATTGGAATCTTGTGGTTACACAAATCAATAACGTTTGCCCAATAAGTTAGAGAAAACATAAAAAATTTAACAAGATTTTATTTTATTGGAATTTGCAAATTTAAGTATTTGGTAATTCCATTTGGGTTTTTGCAAAATGCACACGCTGTTGACTTTGACGATAAATAATACCTATATTTCGATTTTATATTTTAACCAATAAAATTTTGTAAAGCTATTTAATAGCATTTTAAAATGCAAGTCAAAGCTAAACGCAAAAATCCCAGTTTAAAATACAATAAACATGTCATTTTAAATTATTTGCTTACAAAAGGTTGCAATGATATTATAATAGCTCAAAAAGGCTAATTTATTTATCTGATAGTACAGTAGTAGTAGTAAAAGCGGTACCGCTTTTTAACTATAATTTCACCAAACTGACAAACAAAAAGACACATTTTCCTAAACATGGCATTTACTGCATATAATTTTATTTGATCAAAATCTATTTTTTTGTCGAATAATTAGACCAATAAATAGTTTTAAGAGAAATTGAAAAAACTTCACAAGTTTTGTATAACATTCAATTTGTTTAACATATTCAGTAAAGCACATAATTGATATCACAGTGTTTTCGACACCAATAAATAAAATACTAGTTTTTTGAACTATATAAATACAAATGTATACAAAGTTAAAAACTAGTATTTTATTTATTGGTGTTCCAAACTGCAAAACAAACTCTGTCACCATACTAGCACTAAACGTTGATATACCTTTATACTTATATATGTGCGAGGGGGGTTAACCTTCCCCCATAGAAATAAACAAAATCCCGGCATCTCCCTCTTTAGATTTTTGACGTTAAATAGACACCACTCAGTTTTTTGCAATTTTGATGACAAGAAACGCTAAAAAAGAATACTCTTTGGCTATGGAGAAGGAAATTATTGAGTTTTATGTGTCCATCAAATCTTCCCATCTATGCTTATACCATACGGTATGAATTTTAAATTCTTACAAACTACACAAAGGAGGACGAATCTTTAAATGTACTTTTTTCTTCATTTTATTTGGTAAGTTAGTAACAAAACCGTCATACTGCACGGAAATTAAAATTTATGTAGTTTTATACGTGTATAACGGTTGCAAAGATTACAGATATTGTGAAACTAGTATATTGTAGTGTAAATTATTTTTGCTTTTGCTAATAAATTAACTTAACCTATTTTCGCTTTAATTAACTATACTGTTTTATTGCTGTTGAAAAGTGGCTTTTTCTGTAGAATATACATTTATGTTATATTCGCAGTTTTAGAATAATAATATGTTTATAATAATTGATAAACTAACAATTAAACATTATTTAAACGTTTTAATTAAACCAATTTAATTAATCGTCGTTTAATTGCTTTAACTCCTGGACTGCACGAATACAATCTTGTTTTTCCTCGCTCAATTCCCCAATTGCGATCAGTAGGCATTTGTTTATAGATAATTATCGATTTTTGAAATTATATTAGGGTGCGTTCCCCGGAAGATATACTCTATATTATAATCCAGCTATATAAGCAAGCTTGAGTGAAAAAGCAGAAAAAAATGGGTCCAGTTCGCGGTTCCTGGTGTCATGATCGACCGCTTCACGTGTGATAATTGCCCCGTCTCACGAACGTTGACGTGGTTATAGCTACCGTCCCATCTCCCTTCACTCTCATCACGTCACCGGTATAAACTCAGAATGTTAAACCATTGTGCTAACTATTTTACACCTTTAAAATAAGTGTAACATTGTATTTTCCTAATTTCCATTCAAATATCGCAGAAATGTAAAAGTATTTGCCGAAAAAATTTAAAATTAGAAAGAAAACGGGCGGATTTGAATACGGTGTTGAATTGAGGCGAGGAAAAGCCGCGGGTTTAATTGGGCGAACGACGGAAGCGCCGGTCTTTTCCCGCTTCGCGGTCCGCTCGCAGGTCAGAAACGGGCTCCGAAGAAAAATAACCCCACTTTCCCGCCCTCAAAACGAACTCGAAACCGTTTTTATCAACAACTACCGCCGTAATACTCGTTAAAGCTGCGTTTTGCCCCGAATCGAGCATGTTTACACCGACAAAACTCAACCTAAGCCTTAAAACCGTGCAAAAGGTTAAAGCGAGGCTAATCGAATCTTTATCGATAGCAGCGGCTATTGTCGAAAGGCGCGATACGGTAGCTTTAATGATGACGGCCCTTATAGCAGCTCGTATTTTTATTCTTCCAAGCCAATTAGGCGTGTATAGCGACGGAATGAGAAAGGAATAATAGAATTCGAAAAGCCTTCACGCTTTCAACAGATACCGTAATAAGGTTTTATTCTTAGCTTTCAGCCCAACTCAACATGTGAAAACGTCGATTTTCAAACAATTCACACCGAGACCCGTTTTATTTTAACAGGGTTGGTCACATACGGCGAGAAGAATACCCGGCTATCTTAAACAATACATTATTAAATTCAAATATGTTATCATGATAAAACTCATAAAATCATAAGGTCAAAAGATAAAACTGATGAACAACCAAAACCACGGACTGAAAACCTTGGTTTTCCTTAGCAAATCTAATCAAAACTCTAAAATTAAGCCAAAATTTATGGTGACATTTTTTTTATTTTAATGTAATGGTGTGCACTCAAAGAATATTGAAAATATAAGTTTAGCGAGTAACATAGCAATTAAAATTGTCAAATAAACATTAAGATGCAAATAGGTAGCAAAGAACCTTTCGGATTCACTATATGCTGTAACTCCCCGTGCAATTAAAAACACCAGTCCAAGTTAAGCTACATAATCTGCATGCTTTATGAAAAAAACTGATTTCCATCCCATATTTATATTATTAAGTTCTTATTAAAATAATATATCTAAATTAATATATTAAAAAATATTGGTTTACAAAGGTTTATAAAAAAACAGTTTTAAAGTGAAAAAAATAATACGCTTTAAAAACAATACTTTTTAAAAATATATTAAACGATTTATTTTTTTATATTTTAGTGTCTCGTCTCGCTGGATTCAACCAATACAGTTTAGTATTATTATAAAAAGCTACAGCGAGAACAACAAGTAAAAATATCAATTTTTAAAAGTTTAGTATTTAACCACCGCATTATTTATTATACGACAAGTGAATAAATGATCTTATACCGCGATTTGAAAAAAGTAATATATTAATCTTCGAACATAATAATAAACGTTTAACTTACAACAAAGAAACTTAAATCCCAAAACGCTTCAAGGTTGACTAAGAAGGAGAATTATTCATTTTTTTTAGCGGGAAACCGATTACAACATCAACACTTTACAGTACTTTGCAAAAACAGAGTTAAAACGTATTGCCCAGTACTAAAATAACCTTTTATTTGTAAACCTAAATCTTCGATACGCTGATATATAAACCCCGTAAATTTTGAATCAAATATTAGGCATTCAAGAAATTAGATTTTTTTATTTGTCAATTTTTTTAATTTTTAAAAAGAAAAAAAGGCTTATTATAGTTTCGACTGAAATGTCTGAAATTTCTCGTTAAAAATGGTTTAAAAGTTCCTTTTTTTCTTTAAATTATTAGAGTAACATCAGCTTAAATAACTTATTCACCAGTTATTTTTTAACATGCTTGCTTAATTTTTTGATATAGGAGGGCCTAAATGTTAAATTACCGAAATAATTGATAATACAGTATACATCGGCGTGAAATTTATCTAATAGTTATAAAAAATTTAGTTATTATGTATGTTATGTTACAATTATGATGTTTTAATTTCATTGCAGTAGCTAACTTTACGCAAGCTAACCAGTATAAACCGTGCTTTAGATTGCCTTAGATTTACTATTACCAAATTGCTCTAATTTTTCGAACAAAATAAAATTAAGTATTCTAACCTAACTCTGGGCTTAGTCATTGGGTCAAAGTTTGATTGAAAAGAGAAACAATTCGTGTATATCGAATTTATTGTTGCCG
>JASAMX010030448.1:0-10000 GCA_030248175.1 Microlaimidae sp. YZB2_3 | reverse complement strand
TTTACTCTTTTCGTTTATCTTTTTCCTCAAAAAAGTATAGCACCCCCAGATAAATAATGTGCACTCTCTTTTTGGGGATAAAAAACTACACAGGTACCCCTGCAAGATATCTTTCGTCTTCTGGATACCTTCGGTTTTTAATTTTTCTGCAGAAGAGATCCTGCGTTTTTTTTTTGGGTGTTTTTCGCTGAAATATCCCACTTAGTTGTCCACGTTTACTGGGAAAACTGGTACGGTAGGACCCCAAGGAAAGGAAGTCCGCGGGGGCGCCGGGTAGGTGGGCCTGTCGGAAAAATAAAAAACAAAACAGAAAGAAAACGCACCGCTCACTTCACTACAGTACTCCCCCCGCGCTCAGGGAGCAAACTCGTCCAACGTGACTACAGCCTCCACCGGCTACCGGCCAGTAGACACTATACCGAACTGGCCGGTGGCCAGGCCATGGGAATAACTGTATACTAAACTAAGGTATGTGGGTTTTTTTTTAGGAATAAAGTGCATAAGGTTCTAATTTTCCCTGTCTGTAAACAGCCCCACTGGGAGGTTATTAAAGGTTTTGGGTGTTTTTTTACCAGAAATCTTCAAATTTTTCGTTACCGCAGCAATAATATCAAAAAATGCTCCTGTTTTTTCTTCGTTATTATTATTATTATTACTGTTGTTATTATTTTTTTTTTTGTTGCTATTTGGCACCCCCAAAACACTACAGATCTTATTTTTATTGTGCGGAGCGTTTTTATACTCCGATATTTTCAAATGCAGCAATCCTCCGTACTTTATTAGGGTAAAAGTTTTTAGTTTTTTCATACTTATCAGTTAAATACAGCGTCGTGACTTCGTAGAATGCAATGCTACTTCACTCTTGTAAAACTATTAATACCACCAATTGTTTTGTCTAATACACAAGTGATTAGGGGTAAAAATAAAAAATAGAAGAATAAGAGCGACAATTATTTCTTTTTAGTTGATTAGTTTCTAACTGGAACGAATTAAATACGTTCGTTGTTTGGCCACGTCACTTACTAGCCTAGATATAAATTAAATTGAGGTAAGTCTTTTTTATTTTTGTTCTTTTTTACCCCTTTTTCTACTATTCTTGTGTAATTTTCTTGTTTTTTTTTTTTTGTTTTGCGGACCCGGATAATCTATTCCTATATTATATTCTTTTTTATTTATCATATGATGTAGTGCTGTTTTGACTTTTTATTTTACAATATCATTATAATTAATGTATTGTATTTAGTTTTTTTGGATTTTTTACAACTTCTGTAGTATGTTTCTATACCCGATTTCTTTATTTTAGTTCTCCGTACTCCATGTTTCTGCAGTTTCCACTTTTTTGTCGTGTTTAGTTTTATAAATTTTTTCCCATTTTATGTTTTCTTTAACTGAAAATGATAAGAGAAGCGGACTACACCCCTTTTTTTTTTTTTTACATTACCAGTACAGTATTTTTTTTTCTGTTCTTCCTTTTCTTTTTCTTATTTTTACCACAACGTTAGTCTGCTCCATACTTCTCGCCGAAATCTTACACGGACGAAAAGACAAACGACATTTTTAACACCTTTTACGACCGCAAGACGCGCGACTTGTCAGAAAAACTCTTCTTCGATTAATCCGTCAACAACGAGCAGTAATAGTTCATACCGTTTATAATCATCACTTTTGAAAATATTTTTTCAAGAATATTTTTTACAGTATACACTTCGCATTACGTGCGAATACAAAGTTTTACCGCATTAAATTTCAAAACGGGAAAACTTATTTTCTTATAGATTGGACTTGAAAAATTAAAATACCCGTATTTTGTTAAATGCCAGTGTTAATACTTTATTATTTATTACATTCCACTTCGTAACACTGTAACCCTTTCTTATCTCAGTTGTACTGGCTCTGTTTTATGCACTACGACATCTCCATCTCTGTTTTTTGTCGATAAGATTGATACTGAAAAATAGTGATGTTCCTCGAGCTCCAGAGCTCCGTCCTATTTTGTAACAACTATATGAACAAATAAAAAGAAGTGTAATAGGTTATTTTGTCAATTTTTTCGTAAACCTAGCTTTTTTAAAATCTATTAAAACGAAAAAAGAAACCCTGAAAATTTTTTTTTGATATCTCAAAACGTATTTTAGGCTTATGTATGTATACACGATTGAAATTGATCGTTTAAGAAGCAGAGCTCCGGACTCTCTTCATTTTTAGAAAAAAGGAACATTACTAACGGATAAGTTATACGTGGATTATTTTGTAGTAACACATGAAGAACTACATTTTGTGCTTCATTCAGTACCAAACGCTTTACGGAACCATCATGCTGCATGCACTACTGTATGTTCAATCTTACTAGCAGTTGCAGCAGTACAATTGTTACTACAATACAAGCATACCTTATTGCATACAAGATAGCTGAAATGCATCTAAGATTTAATTAAAACATAGTTTAAACATTATATTGTTTTAAGTGAAGCCAAATTACTAAACAAACTGTAATTATTAAACCAAATTAGACATATTAAGCAGTACATTGATTTATACCAAAAAATAAAATTATTTAACTTATTTTATAATTTCAAACTCCTTTGTATGTTTTAGTTGATTTATGGCGTTAATTCAATTGATTTTTAGTTTTTAGATCGTGGTTTTAAGTTTTTTGCGTCTTTTTGATTTTTTTATCACACACAAGCGTACAAAGAGAATAAAATCTTTAACTTATTTAAAAAAAATAGGTATTTGGTTTTTAATATAATCAAATCATACTATAAGCTAGATATAGAATTTGACAATAAATGCAGAGTATTAAAATTATAATTTTAGTATATATGAACTTTACAACATTTTGTCTATAAAATACCTTTCAGTTTTCAGAAATAAAACAAGGATATTTTAATAATATAGGGTTATATTGTTAATTTGTTTTTTAAATACCAAAGTTTAATTTTTCTGAGTTTATTTAAAAAAGTTAAAGGTGTCTTGGTTAATGCTGACATACAGCAAAAATACTGAATAGAAGTTACTTTGAATAAAATAGTGAATTATAAAACTTGAAGCTTTATAAAAATTATCGTAACTTGTAACCGCATGCTAACTTGAAACCAACCCGAAATAAAAAAATTGGTTTGGGCTTAGGCTTTAAAGATTTTAAATATAGAATTTTAAAGCCTAGTTTATTCCGGAAAGCCAAAAATGACAAGTGAAAACACAATGAACTGCGACAAGTGATAATGTAACCGTGTAAACGTGCGGGAAATGCGTTATCACTTTTCACTTCAGTATGAACGGTACGGGTCTTTAAAGCCGCAAATAGGGAACTTAGAGCTGTGGGAAAATCTTTTTATTTTTTAGGCTTCACGTAGGCCTAGGCATAGGTTTTAGCGATGTTTATTTTCGGCTCTAAGTTTCTCGGCTCCATCGACCCTAAACCATGTGAACAATGGTTAAGTTTTTTTTCCAAGCTCTGCATATTCAAGCATATTGCTGGAAATATGTGAAAATTCAATATTCACCGAGCGTTATTTTTGAGCGAGGTATCTCCGTTTTCAGTAAAACTCCTTCCCCCAACCCAGACACAAAGGCGTAGATTTTAACGGTAGTTTATTCGCAGCCATCCGGTGCACGAACTGGGATTTTATTGAGTGTCAACTTTAAAATGCAAAAAGAGTCACATTTATTATAAGGTGTACTTCCACAACGACTTCCCTATAACGCGTCGTGGAGACTCAATTTTAAAGATACGTTCCGAAGTCTTTGGATTTTATAAGCATTCTGGCTCATTATTTGACATTAAACACGCTATATAAAGAGTCGCCGTGAGTTTGAATTCGTTTAAGCTCCGACATTTTAAGACATGGAGATAGACACGTTTTATGACATCGGAGCGTGTCCGGAACCTCTAAGAAACTCTTTTATTATCCGACCTTGTCGAACTATACCAGGCGTTTGGCGTGTTACATAATAAGTTTACAAAGACAAAATAAGTTGTAAAACGCGCCCGCGCATGCGACCAACGACGTACAGTATATTTATACCGGAAATCCGATCTTTTTCGGCAGTGGGGGGGGGGGGGGTTTTTTTTTTTTTCTTTTTTTTTACAATAAATTCGATATACACGAATTGTTTCTCTTTTTAATCAAACTTTGACCCAATGACTAAGCCCAGAGTTAGGTTAGAATACTTAATTTTATTTTGTTCGAGAATTTAGAGCAATTTGGTAAAGGCAATCTAAAGCACGTTTTATACTGTTTAGCTTGCGTAAAGTTAGCTACTGCAATGATTTGGGTTTTTTTTTTTTTTTTTTTAATTAAAACAGTCATAATTGTAACATAACATACATAATAACTAAATCTTTTATAACTATTAGATAAATTTCACGCCGATGTATACTGTATTATCAATTATTTCGGTAATTTAACATTTAGGCCCTCCTATATCAAAAAAATTAAGCAAGCATGTTAAAAAATAACTGGTGAATAAGTTATTTAAGCTGATGTTACTCTAATAATTTAAAGCCAAAAGGAACTTTTAAACCATTTTTAACGAGAAATTTCAGACATTTTCAGTCGAAACTATAATAAGCCTTTTTTTCTTTTTTTAAAAATTAAAAAAATTGCCAAATAACTTTTTTGTTTTGGGTTTGTGGTGGTTTGGTGGGTGTGTGCTGCTGCTGGCGGGGAGAGGATTGTGTTGGTGGATGTAATAAATAACACTTGCCTGGCATTTAAAACAAAATCGGTTTTAATTTTTCAGTGCCAAATATATAGGAAAAATCTAATTTTCCGTTTTAATGCCTAAAATTTGTATTCGCACGTTGACGGGGTCTATATATTAAGAATATTGAAAATTTCAAAAGTATGATTAGGCCCCTGCCCCCTACGGATTAATGGAGAAGAGTTTTTCTGACAAGTCGCCGGCGTCTTGCGGTCGTGAAAAGGTGTTAAAAATGTCGTTTGTTTTCCTCCGTGTAAAAGTTCGCCGCGAGAACTTTGCGACCATGTTGTCGGGAATTACTTAGGCCAGATCGTAAAAACTTTGTTTTGGTAAGGATAAAACTAAACGGGGGAGCATTTCAGAGACCTTTTTCTTATCATTATTTTTACAAAACTGAAAATGGAAAGGATTTAAAATTTTACTACTAGGCATACACGTTGGCTTGGAAACGAGATATTTATGAAAAAATTCTAAAATTAAATTCAATCTCAAGAAACTTACACTTGTAAAAAATTCAAGCCCTCTAAAATATAAAACAGTATTTATACTGTTATTATAATGTCAAAGTTAAAGTCATTCCAGCATTACATCATATGTTAAATCAAAAAGTACAATATTATGCGAATCGATCATGGTCGCGAAACAAAAACAAGAACAATACTCAATAATACTAGAAAGTGGTTGAAAGGCTAAAAATAACTAACATGAACCACCTTTTTGCAAATTTTTGTAAACTAGTTAATGTTGTAATCGGTTTCCCGCTGATACAATTCGAATTAATTCTCCTTCTTAGACAACCTTACAAGAATTGTTTTGGGATTTAATCTATTCTTTTGATTTTTTAAGTTTACCCCTTGTTAATTTAGTATTAAACAAAAAGATGGATTTAATCTTGTTTTCTAATTATCGAGGTATAAGATCATTTTTTCACTTTTCGTATAATAAATCCAATTCCGTGGCTCTCCGTAATTTAAATACTGAATTTTTAAAACTTTAACCTTTTATCCTAGTAAACATGTATCTTGTTGTATCTTTTTTAAATAATGAATATTAAAACTGTATTGCCTCTACTCTATCTTTTTGTTGAATACAGGGTTCCGAGACACTCAAAATATTAATAAGATAAATAGTTTAATATATTTTTAAATGGGATTAAAAACTATTGTTTTTAAAGCGTATTATTTTTTGCAGTGCACTTTTAAAACTAGTTTTGTTTACTAAACCCAATCTTGTTAACCTTCAAGTAGAGTAGTTTTATTAATGATATTAGATATTATGATATTTTATTTTAATAAGACTTTAAATAATTATAACCTCATATTTTTGTTTAGATAATTCCAGTTTTTGCCATAATATTCATGCAGTAAAAATTCTGAAGTTTTCCTTGCACCCTGTAGTTGCTTTAATTGCTATAGGGAGTTACAGCATTTAGTGTGAATCCGAAAGGGAATTTTGATTTGCTACCTAGCGTTTTTATTCTTTTTGTTTTTAAATTTGCACAATCTGCCGAAAACCTTTTCAAACTGCTCTATTTTTCCTCGTTAAACTTTCATATTTTCAATATTCTTTCAGCGCACACCAATACAAAAAGAATAAAAAAGCTATTTTCTTGCGCGGTCCGAATCGTCACTACAACTTTTGGCTTGCGGCAACACTTTTAATTTCAAACAGGCCAGGGCCTAAATGATTAAACTAACCAAAATAATTGATTATACAGCAAAAAGTAGGCTTGCTTCTTATAAAACTACTCTACTTGAAAATAAAGATTCTACAACGGTTATTAACTTTCAAATTTTTCGGCCTTCAAAATAATAGTTATAAAATGATTAATAGTTATTATTAATGTTATGTTTTACCCAATTAGTTTTTTGTATTTATCCAATATTTCATTTACTAGGATTAATTGAGAAATTATCTGAGCTCGCAATTTTTGTATTTCACTGAAGTAGCTACACATTACGCATGCTAAAACAGGTATTAAATCCAACATTTTTGTTTAATACTAAATTAACAAGGGGTAAACTTAAAAAATCAAAAGAGCAGAATAAAAACAATTCATTTTTTGTAATCTAGTCTATTTCTAAAGGCTTCATTCGGATTGGATCAGCCACTTCATTGACAGCTTTAAAAAGATAACAAGTGGTTCGTGTATATATCGAATTTTTATCTTTTCAACCATCGGATTTCTAGTATATTGAGTATTGTTTTGTTTTTGTTTCGCATGGTCGGGCATTATATTCAACTTAGTTTGACTTTGTAAACATATGATTTGCTGGAATGACTTTAACTTTGACATTATAATAACAGTATAAATACTGTTTTATATTTTAGAGGGCTTAATTCGGATTTTACAAGTAGTTTCTTGAGAAGGTTCCCTTTTTTATTGTTCTCCTACATCGTTTCCAATGCTTCATCGTGTATGTAGTTGTAAAATTTTAAATCCTTTCCATTTTCAGTTTTCTAAAAATGATAAGAAAAAAGGTTGCAAACTACTCCCCCGTTTTAAGTTTTATTACCAAAAAAGTACAGTTTTTACGATTTTGGCCTTAAGTTTTCAAATCTTTCCGACAACAAAAGTTAGTCGGCAAAATTCTCGCGGCGAACTTCACACGGGACGAAAAGACAAACGACATTTTTAACACCTTTTTTACGACCCGACTCGCGACTTGTCATAAAAACTTTTCTTCCATTCATGTCAACAACTGTCGGTAGGGCCTTTAAATTCCTTTTTGTCTTTTTGATATTTTTTAGTATACCTTCGCATTACATAAATACAACATTTTACCGCATTAATTTCAAAGGGAAAACTTTTTTCCTTATCGAATTGGATTTGACAAAATTGTATATACCGTGTTTAATGTTAAATAATGAGCCAGGTTAATGCTTTATTATTTATTACATTCCACTTCGTAACCTTCCTTTCTTATCTCGTTGTACTGGCTCTGTGTTAGCCTTACGACATACTCATCTCTGTTTTTTGTCGATAGATTGACCTCAAAAATGTGATGTTCCTGAGCTCCGAGCTCCGTCCTATTTTGTAACAACTATATGAACAAATAAAAGAAGTGTAATGGTTATTTTGACAATTTTTTCGTAAACCTAACTTTTTTAAACTTATTAAAACGAAAAAGAACCCCTGAAAATTTTTTCCGAAAACTCAGAACGTATTTTTGGCTTATGTATGTATACACGACTGAATTCGTTATGAGAAGTGGTTCTGGACTTACTCCATTTTTAGAAGAAAGGAATATTACTAACGAATAGTTATACTTGGATTTTTTTGTTGTAACACATCAATAACTAATTTTGGGCTTCATTCACTACCGCCGGGCCATCACTGCGATGCACTACTGTATAACAATCTTACTTGTTTTCTATACGCTGGTTATTGCTAGATGCTGATGCATCTAGATTTACATTAAAACATAGTTTATACATTATATTGTTTTAAGTTGGAGTTGAATATTAAACAAACTGTAATTATTAAACCAAATTGACATATTAGCAATACATTGATTTATACCAAAAAATAAAATTATTTAACTTACTAATAATTTCAATCCTTTGTATGTTTTAGTTGATTTATGGCGTTAATTCAATTGATTTTTAGTTTTCCAGATCGTGGTTTTAAGTTTTTTGCGTCTTTTTGATTTTTTTTGTCACACACAAGCGTACAAAGAGAATAAAATCTTTAACTTATTTAAAAAAAAATAGGTATTTGGTTTTTAATATAATCAAATCATACTATAATCTAGATATAAGAAGTTTGACAATAAATGCAGAGTATTAAAATTATAATTTTAGTATATATGAACTTTACAACATTTTGTCTATAAAATACCTTTCAGTTTTTCAGAAATTAAACAAGGATATTTTAATAATATAGGGTTATTTTGTTAATTTGTTTTTTAAATACCAAAGTTTAATTTTTCTGAGTTTCTTTAAAAAAAGTTAAAGGTGTCTTGGTTAATGTTTACATACAGCAAAAATACTGAATAGAAGTTACTTTGAATAAAATAGTGAATTATAAAACTTGAAGCTTTATAAAAATTATCGTAACTATTAACCGCATGCTAACTTGAAACCAACCCGAAATAAAAAAATTGGTTTGGGCTTAGGCTTTAAAGATTTCAAATATAGAATTTTAAAGCCTAGTTTATCCCCGGAAAGCCAAAAATGACAAGCGAAAACACAATGAAACTGCGACAAGTGATAATGTAACCGTGTAAACGTGCGGGGAAATGCGTTATCACTTCTCGCTTACAGTATGAACGGTACGGGTATTTAAAGCCGCAAATAGGGAACTTAGAGCTGTGGGAAAATCTTTTTATTTTTTAGGCTTCACGTAGGCCTAGGCATAGGTTTTAGCTATGTTTATTTTCGGCTCTAAGTTTCTCGGCTCCATCGACCCTAAACCATGTGAACAATGGATAAGTTTTTTTTCCAAGCTCTGCATATTCAAGCATATTGCTGGAAATATGTGAAAATTCAATATTCACCGAGCGTTATTTTTTGAGCGAGGTATCTCCCGTTTTCAGTAAAACTCCTTCCCCGACCCAGACAAAAAGGCGTGGATTTTAACGGTAGTTTATTCGCAGCCATCCGGTACATGAACTGGGATTTTATTGAGTGTCAACTTTAAAATGCAAAAAGAGTCACATTTATTATAAGGTGTACTTCCACAACGACTTCCCTATAACGCGTCGTGGAGACTCAATTTTAAAGATACGTTCCGAAGTCTTTGGATTTTATAGACATTGTGGCTCATTCTGAGACATTAAACACGCTATATAAAGAATCTGCCGTGAGTTTGAATTCGTTTAAGCTCCGACATTTTAAGACATGGAGATAGACACGTTTTATGACATAGGAGCATGTTCGGAACCTCTAAGAAACTCTTTTATTATCCGACCTTGTCGAACTATACCAGGCGTTTGGCGTGTTACATAATAAGTTTACAAAGACAAAATAAGTTTGTAAAACGCGCCCGCGCATGCGACCAACGACGTACAGTATATTTATACCGGAAATCTGAATCTTTTCGGCAACAATAAATTCGATATACACGAATTGTTTCTCTTTTTAATCAAACTTTGACCCAATGACTAAGCCCAACTTTCAGCTTAGAATACTTAATTTTATTTTGTTCGAGAATTTAGAGCAATTTGGTAAAGGCAATCTAAAGCACGTTTTATACTGTTTAGCTTGCGTAAAGTTAGCTACTGCAATGAAATTAAAACATCATAATTGTAACATAACATACATAATAACTAAATCTTTTATAACTATTAGA
>JASAMX010030446.1:0-15810 GCA_030248175.1 Microlaimidae sp. YZB2_3 | reverse complement strand
AATATTCCTGGAGATCTTGTGTGATTTTAATATTTCATATTCATGTCTTTTATTTTTTCAATTGAATAATTCGCTTGCGTTCAGTATCAATCATACTGGGCAGTGCCTTAAAGGGGCGGTGCAGAGTCAAACTTTTTTTTTATATTTTGATGATTTTTGCGAAAAAATTACTCCTGTCCCCAATAGCCCATAAAATATTTTTAACAGAATATCTCGAGTGGTTCAGAAGTTATGACTCCCCCCCCCCCGAAAATGGTGTTTTTCGACAATTCTGTACGTGACAGATTGCTCAATGGGTATAACGATTTACATTACAAATTATACACTCAACGAAAGCGGCTACTTTCTACTTTAATTTGATACCTTGATCGTTAAGATTGGTGCAATATTTGTCAAAATATTTCGTTTCCCGTACAAAAAACACGAGATTTTTTCGTTAAAAACACCAAACGACGGCACTGATTTTGTGAAGTTTGCCAATTTTTTTCCCTTCACTTCGGGTTTTTAGCAAAAAAATCGAGGGTTTCTTATACGAAAAACGCAATATCTCAAGAAATACTGCACCAATTTCAACAATCGAGGTATTAAATTTAAGTAGAAAATAGCAGCTTTTTTCAAGTGCATAATTTGTAATGTAAATCGTTATAGGCGCCTTGCACTGGAACTCGGTTTATACATGAAGTATGCAATATACATAAGTGTCACCATAATGGATAATTACCGTCCCTCCTACTCATCTTTCGTAGTATGCAGATCAACGGACCGAAATTTCGCGCCTTTTTGGTCCGTTGATCTGCATACTACGAAAGATGAGTAGGAGGGACGGTAATTATCCATTATGGTGACACTTATGTATATTGCATACTTCATGTATAAACCGAGTTCCAGTGCAAGGTGCCTATACCCATTGAGCAATCTGTCACGTACAGAATTGTCGAAAACAATAGTAACGCGAAGTGGACGAGCGCTTGTGATCACCTAACCGATTGCACATGAAATTGCGTTAGCGATTGCGCACTTTGACTTGCACATCTAACGGGATAATAAATGCCGGGATACTTTTTCTAAATTTCTGTAAGATTGCATAATTTAATAAAAAACAGTTTTAAAATTTACACTTTTTATACAATAAGTCTATTTTAATCAAAAAATTTTTGAGCGACAATATACTTAGTTTCCAATTCACAAATCTCATTATCCGGAGCTTCGTCCATCTAAATCAAAGAGCTCCGAAACTTTTACCTTTAAAATTGGTTGTGTAAAAACTTATTTAATCCAAAAATACGTTTTACTATTTTTATTTTTTTATATTGTTTTACCAGTTTTACTGTTTTTAAACATTTTTAATAATTTTTTAAACAATAGAAGTTTTTTTAAAATTTAAGTGAGTTTAAGCTATCTATAAAACTGAAATAACTACAGAAACAAGAGCCGGGGTACCCTAGAGCTCTGAAACCGGACCCTTATAACTCTACGCTCTTAAAAAAAATCAAGATAAAAGGATGACCAAGAATTGTTTTATAAAAAAAGAACACAATATGAAGTGTTACAAATATATAGGATTGTTTTTTGTTACATGTTAATTTTTTTTTAATTTTTAATCGTGTTAGTTTTTTCAGTACATTTTATAAGTGGACGTTTGTAAAAGCACTAAATCCATTAAATAATAAATTCTTCCTAATTAGCAATGCGCCAGCAGGATGTCAACAATCGCAACGTAAGTCCCTCGGATCTAAAGAACAATAACATTTCCGAAAAATCCCCACTGGGTCTCTTAGAACATGGCGCCGCTACGCTCCTTCAGGTAAGTTATGTTTATAATACAATTTTAAAACACCATTATTATAATATAAGCAAAAATATATAACATAATAATAAAGGAAAAATATGTGACTAATGACTAATAATGCGCCCTAATAAGAGCGCGCTTTTATTAGGGCACTTGGATATGCTAATTAGGGCCCTGTTTCTGAAAGGAAACCCTTATTAGGGCGTGTAAGAGCTCTCAATAGGGCGTTCCCGAATAAGAGCGCGCTCTTATTAGGGCACGTACTTATTAGCACACCATGGCCCTAATAAGGGCGCGCCCTTATTAGCGCACTTATGGATTTTCAAAAACAAAATAATTTATAAGTCTGTTTTATGCGACTGTTCTGTTATCATATCTGCAATGGCTCAGTGGTAGTGATTCGGCCTACCACTGAGCAAGTGACGGGTTCGAATCCCGCAAATGGTAGATTTTTTTTAATTTTTTTTTCTTTACAAAAAATTGTCAATCCTATTTTTTGTTTTGTTATTTTTCTTTTAATTTAACATGAGTAAACCACCAAAAAAAATTACTCGTTTGTTTTTTGTTATTGTGTTTTGGAAATTATACATATCGCATTTGGTACACCATAACAATAGAAAACTAACCTAAAAAATTTTTAAATGTTAATCCTGTTGAAA
This sequence comes from Microlaimidae sp. YZB2_3, assembly GCA_030248175.1. NCBI lineage: Eukaryota > Metazoa > Nematoda > Chromadorea > Desmodorida > Microlaimidae > Microlaimidae sp. YZB2_3. The sequence goes on along the minus strand of JASAMX010030446.1, from coordinate 13,362 downwards.
TATGAACTAAATAATAATGACAAATTTAAAACTAATTTCGTTAATTCGTTTAGTGTTAGTTTTGTGAAAATGAATAAACTTACCTTATACTTGCTTTTTAATGATAAGAAAAATGAATGAATAAACTTACCTTATACTTGCTTTTGCTCACTACCCCTGAGCCATCGCAGCTACGACATTACATAAAACAGACTTATAAATAATTTTTTTTGAAAATCAATAAGTGCGCTAATAAGGGCGCCCTTATTAGGGCCATGGTGTGCTAATAAAGGCGCGCCCTAATAAGAGCACTCAATGTGTGTTTTTAAAATGACATATTTAGTCACATATTTTTTCTTTATTATTATGTTATATATTTTTGATATAAGTACAATTATTATTTTATTATACCATAATTCCGTTGTTGTGATCGATGTTGATTTTAATTAATTTTTTGACTCCTTAAATTATAATCGTATATGCAATTTAGATTTGGTGGTTAAGATTCAATTATATTTTAAGGGTTTCTTTCATTGTCAAACAAATTTGTTGCCTCTGATTTCAAAAAATGTTACCCTGGTTAAAAAAATCTAGAATTTCTTTTGCTGGAAATACTTTTTTGCCTGGTTTCCACCGGAGTAAAAACTCTTAAGTGACAACACATTCACACCACAGCGAGCAGTGCAAGTGTAACGGTGTAAACACAACACAAACAGGCGTGTAACGCGTAGTCACTTGTAAATATCGCTTGACACTCCGCTGTGAACCAGGACTAAGGGTTCAAAAGGTATTACCTCACGGAAAAGACCCACAAATAAGGTTAAAAGCAAGTTGCTGTAGTAGAAAAATTTATGCCTATCAGGTTTTTTTAATAAATTACGTATAAGCAAAATTACAACCACTTTTATTTTTATGTTCTTTTTTTTAATAATTGACTTGTAAGTTTTAACAAAGTAGGGTATCTAACTTAATTTCTGCTGGGCCTTAATTTCGGCCAACAAACTTAGGGTGTTAGAAAATTGGTTAATTTTTAAAACACAAAAAAACTAGCACAAAAGTAACTGGATGAATGTTCAATAAAGTGTTTGTGCAAAGTTTTTTATTCGCTTTATTCTGCATTATTAACATGTTCATACAAAAAGTAATTTTTTTGTGATTTTTTGAATTTTTTCTCTGTGTTTAAATTGCATCAAATTTAAAATGAAGAATTATATAAGCTTAAAATAACTTCTAATTAAGGCTCAACATTGTTAATTTTCATATTTAATTAACTGAGCACATTAAGATACCGTTAATTTCGGCCACCTGAAAATTCACGTGAAAGAACCTGTTTAACTCGATTTGCAACATCATGTATACGGGTAGGGTTACATAACCCATAATTTACTATTTTGTATTAAATTATGAATAGATCGAAAGGATTTTCTCAAAATTTTTTTTGTTATTTTTACACGATAGTGTAACGTCCAGAAATATGAGGCCGAATAAATCGAGTTTTTGAAAGAAAGAATGCGAAACAATTTGCTGTTCTTAGCTTTTTTGGCTGAAAAATGAGCGATACAGGACTTGAACCTGTAATCTGCAGCCTCAGTACCTCATTGACTGACGTGCTGCGTTACACCATCGCTCGACAGTGTTACATTACAACTCGTATTTATAAGACGTCATATTTCTGAAACATTAACACAGCGGGAGTTGTGACAATAGTCAGAATCCTCCCATTTAAACGGAAATTGTTTGGTGTTAATATTCTTTACAGAGTTAAAACGTTATAGAGTAACTTTTAGCCAATTAGTGCTTCTGAAAAAACAAGATCTTTCAGCCATTGGAGATTAATTTAGCACTAATTGGCTAAAAGTGATTCTATTAGCTGCTCCCACAACCATTCCCACAGAGCAAAACATATATGACGTGATCCCGAATACTATATGACATTTTAGGGTCCTTAAAATCCTGACGTGAGATTAAAAATTAAAAAAACTCAATACAGTGGAATAAAGTTTTTACGAGGCTTTCTTTAATGTTGGTTGGCTGTAACAAAAACCATTTTATGTTGAAATATTTTTTATGCCAAAAAAAATTCAACAAAAAATACGTGTTAATAAAACTTGTGTTTTTTAAAGTTTTATTATAATTATTTAGAGTATTGCTAATAACTATAAAAGTTTCAAACGGGAAAAAATAAAGTTATATATACCAAGAATAATACCTTAGGAAAATTTAGGAACCTTTAAAAAATTTTGTTGTTCGTTTCAGCAATAATTATAGCCAGTTTTTTCTTGGTGGCCGAAGTTAATGGCACGCGTCTTAATTTCAACCACTATAAAAACATAGGTTAAACCTCCACTGATTTTTAAGCGTAACAAAATTGGTAAAATTTTGCACTGGAATAACAAAAATAGTTGTCGCTTGATTTTTAGACCAAATTTTGGCTCGTATAGAAGAGTCAGAAAAAACTTTTGCAAAACAATAAAAAAAAGATGGATGAAATTAAGTCAGCAACCCTATATATTGAGATATTTGAAATTAATGTTGTACAAAAATTAGTGAATTTTAATTCATTTGTTTATAAAACGTAAAAAAAAGAGAGCCCGTCCGCAAAGAGAAGGGCCAAAACCTACCCCAGAAACGGTAAAGAAAATCAGCGACTAAGCTAAGCCTAAGCAAAACCTAAGCTAAGCCTAAGCAAAACCTAAGCTAAGCTTAAGCTAATTCTTAGCAAAGCTTAAGTCTAAGCAAAACTCAAGCCTAAGCCTAAGCGACACCTAAGTCTAAGCAAAAGCTAAGCTAAGTCTAAGCCTAAGCAAAACCTCTAAGCCTAAGCAAAATCTAAGCTAAGCCTAAACCGAAGCAAAACCTAAGCCTAGCAAATTCTAAGCCTAAAGCGCGGTTCACAGCTCAGACTTACGGCTTAAGACTTAAGACTTAAGAGTGGAGACTTATGACTTACGACCCGCTTCACACATAACTTAAAACTTAAGACTTTACGCTAAAGACTTATGACTTTAGACTTAAGAGTTAGATTGTTGAATTCTTAAATTTTGAAGCTTCTTCTTAAAATATAATTCAAAAATGAAAGCTTTAGATAGTTCTTCAAACATCTAGAAACGTTGGTTAAATACTTTGTATGGTTTGCCCCTTCCTAGAAAAAACTGTTAAGTATCCTTCTTGACCTTTTCCACAAGGAACGGATGCTTTAAATTATTATTTTTTTAGAATTTAGGATTTCTCACACACTCTGCTTTGTTTTTTTGTTTGTTTGTGAAGAAGTCTTTTTTTTAGTTAACATTCGTAGAATAAAAAGTAAGCTGGAAATTATTTACGATACCAAATATGTGGAAGTTTCAGTCTGTGTTTTTGCACTTGTATATACACATATGAAAGCACTATTCGTAATCAATAAAGCCTACTATAATTTTAATGCATTCACAATCTTCAGTTTTTGGTGTGTTTCATAATCTAATTACATGATTTTTATTGATTCCGTATTAAATTTAAATTTTTTAAACTTTTTAAGAATCGTAATTTGTTCTTCTCAGTTTTTAACGGTAAAAACGCATTTTTTTGTATTTAAAGTATCCTATTTGAAATCTTCTAATTAGTTAATTTTGAAGAACACAAAAACAAATTGTTTCTGAAATGCAGTTTCAAGATAATTGTGATTTTTTGCCTAGTTTTAATAGGAGGACAAACTATTTATTTCTAAAAATGCGTAAAATTACTTAACTACAAATTTAAATTGACTAACTTGTCATTAAATGTATTGCAAATTCGATGGTTTTTTTTTAAAATTTCAGCAAAAAATGTTTAAGTCATAAGCCAATTATTAGGTAGCTGTGAACTGGCAAGCTTATAGGCTAATAAAATCTAGCTGACCGTGATATTTACAGTATTGAATCGACTATTTAACATCAAAAACATTCAAAATTTTTCACTAAAGCCAGTTAATAACAAAGATTAAAAACTGTATTTTAATAATTATTTATCAAATTACTTAATTTGGAATCTAAATGCAAATTTTTTAAGGGCTAAAGTTGGTTTGATTTATGTGTATTTTGTGAAAAGGTGAAATTAAAAAATTCCTGCGTTATTATTTGTAGAAAAAAAACGTCATTACCGCACAATTTTAATTTGTCCCCTCATGTCTGCATTTTAATTTTTAGCGTCAGCCAGATTTAACTTAACCATAAGTCTTAAGTCCCAAGGCAAAACACTTAAGTCTGAAGTTTTAAGCCATAAGCGGTAGGTCAAAGCTGTGAACTGCCCTTAAGCAAAACCTAAGCTAAGCCTAAAAAAACTAATCCTAAGCAAAATCTAAGCTAAGCCTAAGCCTAAGCAAAACCTAACTTAACACCGACATCCCCTGTTATTTTTGGGGTAGGTTTTGGCCTTCGGCGTCCGCAAACATGATCGATATTTTATTACTATCGCTATTATCAAGAAATTTTAAAATTTAAACGCGCTTTTATTATTATGTTACTAGAGTTAAAAACAACAAAATTTAATATTATTAAAAGCAAAAAAAGGATATTTCAACTTCCACTTTTCTGCTTCTTGCCCGCTTAATATAAATAAAGTTAGAAAATTGAGCCGAATTCATTAAGCAAGATTAGCCATGAATTCAAAAAAGCAAATTTGACTCGATGCGTTCTGGCCATGAACACAAACCCACCTTTGTCGTTTTTGACAACTATATGATTGGTTAGCATTTTCCACGTGGTTTTTTCACTACATCTAACACAAAAAAAACGGATCGCAAAACATAAAAATTTATTCCCTTTATTTAAAAACGCATAATATTCTGGTGGCGTAAAAAAATATTTTACTTTTGGTGAGAATTTTGTTTTTGAGATATAAATTCGAGTAAAAGGATGTTTTCTCAGGTCACCGGCATTTGAGTTATTTTAAAAATTTTTTGTTTTTTACAATTTTCTATTGACACTGCTCCCGTGAACGCAGACTCGCTTTTTATGTTTCGAAGAATGTTTTGTTAAAACTTACAATCAGTGTGCCAAAATAAAGCAAAAAGCACGCTTGTTTTATTCATAACAAAAATTTTAAAAAATCCTTGTACTAAATAAGAAATTATATTTTCCACATTTAAAAGATGATATGTTTTAACCGTTTATTCATTTGAAAAAATGACGAGGCTTTTTTTACAAAAAAGACAGGAATAAGATTTTAACCCAAATTTATCGAAATTGAAGGCAAAAAAGAGATTACTTACCCCACGTGTAAAAAAAGTTACTACCTGTAATTTAAAGCGATATATGTTAAAAGTGTTCAAGAGCTTTTTTTTAATGTAGCGTACGGATTGCTTAAAACTTTATTTTATTTTTCGTTAATAAACTCGCTTGTTGCAATAAATTAGTTTATTCGTCTAGTAAAAACCAAAAGACATTTTTTATTCATATTGATGCTTATAATCCTGACAATTTATTTTATTTTCCATTGATAGACCCATTTGTCACAATAATTTAGTTTATGCCTACATCAAAAAACCGAAAGACGTTTTATTGACGTTCCTCATTTTGCTTGTCGTCTTGTTTTCTTTTTAATTTGCTATCGTATTATTTTTTATCATTGTTTTTGTGATATTTAAAATAATTTTACCTAACAATTTTTTTAAAACTTACTTCCAGTAAAGAATGTACATAGGGTAACTGACTTAATTTCGGCCAGGCCTTAATTTTGGCCACCAATTTAGGGTGTTAGAAAATTGGATTATTTTTAAATACAAAAGAACTAGCACAAAAGTAGCTGGATGAATGTTGAATAAAGCGTTTTTGCAAAAATTTTTTATTTGTGTTATTCTGAATTATCAACACTTTCATACAAAAAGTGAATTTTTTGTTATTTTCTTAATTTTTTACTTTGTGTTTAAGCTGCATCAAATTTAAAAAGAAGCACAGTTAAAATGTCTTCTATTTAAGGCTCAAAATTGTTAATTTTCATGTTTTGATATTTTCTTCAAAATAACTTTGCAATGCGTTTAACTAACTGCGCATTTTAGGATTCCGTTAATTTCGGCCACGGCTACACTAAAATTTAGGTGAAAGAACCTGCCGTTTTTTGCTGTTTTTAAATATCATCGTACTACCGTATTTATAAAGAATTTTTTTGGTCGTTTTTTTTGCTCTTTTTTTGGCGTTTTTTAAGCCGAAAAAAAAATTAACAAAAAATACATGTTATTAAAACTTGTTTTTTTAAGGTTTTGACATAATTATTTAAAGTTTTGCTAATAACTATTAAAGTTTGCAAACGAGAAAATTAAGTTATTTGTACCAAGAACAATACCTAAGGATAAATTTGCAACCTTTAAAAATTTTTATTGTTCGTTTTGGCAATAGTTATAGCCAGTTTTTTCTAGGTGGCCGAAGTTAATGGCTCGCGCCTTAATTTCGACCACCATAAAAATTTTTTAAGCCTTCACTGATCTTTAAGTGTAACAGAAATTTTAAAATTTTGCACTGGAATAATAAAAATAGCTATCGTTTAATTTTTAGACCAAATTTTGTGTCGATTGGAAAAACCAAAAAAAAAAAACTTATTCAAAAAAATAAAAAAGGTGGCCGAAATTAAGTCAGTTACCCTAAGTCAATTTAACAGCAGGATTACAGCAGAATTCGCATATGATTTAGACAAACGGACGTAAAGAGGAAAAAATGTCTTTTTTTATTTTTTTATTTGTTTTTGTTTAAAATTTGATTTTTTTAATAAGTTTCCGGCTGATTTTATGTAAAATAAATGTTTTAAATGTGAAAGCAAATTTTTCATCGACAATTACGGCGTTAATCTAATTAATCTAATTAATACAATTACGGCGTTAATCTTTAATACCGTTCAGTTTATTTTTTTTGACATTTTCTTACGGTTCTTATGAATATAAATAAACTTATGGTCTTTAAAAATTAGAACACAAAAAGTGATTATTACTTCGGTTTATACTATAATATTGTTTTTTAAAAATTATTTCAATGTCAAATGCAAAAAAAAAGACGAAGCAAAGTGTATTAGATTGTGCTTTTACTGTTTTTTAAAGGTCTATTATTTTTTGCCCAAAAAAAAAAACGATACTATAAGAATGCGTTTTTAATAAATGTAAAAATAACCATTGAAATTTCCGAAATTTTAGTTTGTTAAGATTTTAATAAATTTGTTATATACTGAAATTAAACAAAAAGGTATGTTTTTTCTTCCGAAAGTAAATAACCAGCAATATCATTGGAAAAAAAATTAAAATTTTATAAATAATTGTCACTAAGAATCGGAATCTTTTATTGTAACAAGTTTACCAAAGCGTAGTTAAAATAACGACGATTTTTTTATAACCACAATATGTACTTTTAATTTAGCTATAAATTTTTCTTGCTGTCCTGTTCTGGTAACATCTTGAATTTTAAAAAAGTCTAATAAAATTCATTTCTTGAAATTATTTCATTTGTCTGTTTTATAATTCACTTTGAGAGTTTCAGGTTTTCTATAATTCCAGTTTGTATGCTTATTTGAAAAAATGTTCCACACATTTTGATGTTTTCAAAATTTCCAGGAATATGGAATTTTATAAAACTATATAGCTCTATAAAATATATAAAGTCACATAAAATTATATAACTATATATATTTAGATAAAAGCCATATAGTTTTAAAATTCTAAAAAATTCTAATAGTTTATTTTACATATGGTCGCATATTTTAAAATATAACAACTAGTTAACCCATTTATGTGTCTTATTAAGAAAAATAATATGTTACTGGTTCTTAAGTAGCAGAACAAGACTGTTGACTGTGAGTGAAAACTAAAATTAAAGGACTTCAATAATGAAAGAACTAATTTTTTTCACAAAGACACAAACTCTTCAACCGTTAGCCCAATCTCAAGCTCTAATACTTGCATCCTCTTTGTTTTTCAACAAGCAGACATCTATTAATATTAATTCAAACTTTTTGAACCGAATTTAATTTTAAGATTAATTTTCGCAAATTTCTGCGATTATAAAAATATATATTAAAAACAAGTTGGAACCGCTAATTATAAAACCTACTACCGAAAAAGGTAACATGCACTTTTGTCGGCTTAATTTTGGTTTTTTTTAAAGAGGGGGTAGGGGGCAATATAAACCTATTTATTTATTACAGAAAATTTTAAACTTGGATTTTTAGCTACTTTGTGTATTTTTGTGCAAAATCTATCCATTATTCATGAATTTGATTTATATATAGAGTAACTTTCTTTTTTTAAAGTTTGGTTGGGCTTCATTTTTGAACAAAAGGAAACTTTTTTTTTCGTTTTTTAACTTTGGTTCTGCTGCGTTTAATGTTTGTTTTTTTCCTGCAATTTTCCAACTATAATTTTTTAAAACATATTTTTAAATGATAATAGATTTTGTCTAGCAATTTTCTATTTATTATAAAATTATAGAGTGTTCTGGTGATAAATAACTGGCAAAAAAGAAAAAATAGAAAGCAAGGCAAGAGTTTTAAAAATTTAAAATACATTTTTTCGTTACAATTATTTTAACATAGTTTAAAATAGCTTTTCAAAATGTTCCACAAGGTTTTATTCTTTGAGGCTGCATGTAACCCAGTTAAAATATAAATCTCAGAAATTAAAGCTTAGACGGAAACAAATCGCAGTATTTTGTATTTTATACATATGTATTGCGACTTATTATTTGGTAACAGTAACGAATTGTTTTAAGGTTTTTCTCATCAGTGTGCTTATCGCAGTTTCGCGGCTTTTTTGAAGTGGACTTCAAATGCAAAAAGATGTTTTAATGCGGTTACCATAGGCAACTGCCGCCAATAAAATCCCTTCGTTTAACGAGACGGATAAAAGGTCAGGGTTCCGAAGAAAAACAAATATTGAGGCTATTCAAAAAATTCGTTAAAAAGTTATAACCAACTTTTCCATACCGAAAAAAAGTTCTTCGAGTTACTTTGTGGAACTCAAAACCGAGATAACTTAGTCCGAAAAGAATTTAGAATCGAACCTGGCGCTCCATTTAAAGCTGAAAGCTCGTTCTTAAATATGTTTTTGAAGTATTTTAAAAATGCTTATTGTATCTGTAAACTGTTTAGCTTCAAGTTCCCTTGGCTCCAAAAATCCCGTAACTTATGGTTTTTATAAATAAATTATAATTTAAGTTTGACGTCGGTTTGCGTATTTATAGTAAAAAATTGGATTTTTTTTGAGCTTCAAAAATTTTTAATGATTAAAAACTTCTGTCAGGCTAAAAATACACAAATTATTTAGAATATGTTATTTTTTCGAATTTTAAGAGTTATAGAAATAACCGAAACAATTGTTCTCCATCGAACTAAAATTTGTTTGGCTTTTCCAGGGATGGGACACTTTTTTATTTTTGTTACCACGGTTTTATTATTCTATAGTCCATACAAAAATGATGCGGACTGGCGACAAAACTCGAACTTTGAAATGTTATATATCCACAACGAAGGTTAGAATATGTGCGGGACATATATTGGAGCATAGACTCTTGGCTATCTTTTGAAAAGGTTAGAAAAAAATGTTTTTCGATGACATCATCACTACAGCCGATGCGGTGAAAAAAACCTGGTCCCAAAAAAAACAAAACTTTTTACTACTACGAGATAAGAAACGCCGCTTAGTATGCTGTTAAAACATATTTTTCTGAGTTTTTCCCGAAAGTTTGAGCGAAATCGGCTTGCTCAAATTTTTTTATAATGCGTTGAATGCGCGCGGTTTTCACGCTTTTTCGCAAATTTTCGCCACGCTAATACACTGTTCGAATTATTTATTTTGTTTTGCTTCCTGCTCAAAGTGTGCACGATATTGATCATATTGTTATATATTAAATGTCCGCCAATTTTTATTCCTTACTTTTGGCCTAAAAATTTTTTTGGAGGTTGGCCCCCCGGGGGCTAGGGAGGGGGCAAACACGAATGCCGAAAATTTTTTTCAAACTTTTTTTCAAAACCATCAAAAATGTAAAATTTATCACATATGACGAATTTTGATATATTGTTTGTGTGAAAAAACCTAATATTAAGCTTACAATAAGCTGTCAAAAATGACGAATTTAAAATTTGGAAGCATTCCAAGCCTCTATGCCGGTAACAAAAATATATAATAAAGAAAAAATGAAACATTTAGAACAAACTGTTATAAAAAAAGGTCCCATTTAAATGGGATCCCATTTAAATGGGACCTTTTTTCAAGCAGTTTGTTCTAAGTGTCTCATTTTTCTCTTATTATATATTTTTGCTGGTAGCAGCAAACCTTTAAATTAAACACTTTTCCAAAAAATAAGCCTTAAAAAGTTTTTTTTTCCCGAATTTTCAGGTTATTTTGTTAGAAAAACATATTTTCAAAGTTAAAATCCCACTACAAATTGCCAAATAGTGCAGCTAAAAAATGCCTTTTTTAAGTGTTTTCTTATTTGCAAACATGATACCCCGTTTGTCAACACAAAAACAAATTTCTAATAACTATGTCTCTCAACTTTTGCCAATATCCCAATGTAATTTTTAAAGTAATGTTAATTTTCATGTAAAAACGTTTGAATCCGCGATCTGGTCTGAATCGCGTCATTTTAATTGCGGAAGAACCAATAAAAATCATCAAGTATGACGTAATAACAAAAATTCGCATGACGTAAGGAAGTATTTTGGAATTTTAACGAAAATTTATGTTGCGTTTTCATGGGGTTATTTGGACCATTTTCTAATATTTTAAATCAAAATAAATTTAAAAAATTTAAAACCTATTTTTTTTTATCTTATTTTTTTTTTTTTTTTTTTTTTTTTTTTTTTTTCTCCTTTTTTTTCTTCTAAATGTTATTATTCTTGTAAAACTTTTTAATTGAAAGGTTTGCTGCTGCCAGCATACGGGTTTGGAATCCTTCCAAATTTGAAATTCGTCATTTTTGACAGCTTATTGTAAGCTTAATATTAGGTTTTTTTACACAAACGATTTATCGAAATTCGTCATATGTGATAAATTTTACATTTTTGATGGTTTTGAAAAAATTTTCGGCATTCGTGTTTGCCCCCCTAGCCCCCAGGGGGCCAACCCCCAAAAAAAATTTTTAGGTTAAAAGTAAGGAATAAAAATTGGCGAACATTTACTATATAACCATATGGTCAATATTGTACACACTTTGAGCAGGAAGCAAAACAAAATAAATAATTCGAACATTGTATTAGCGTGGCAAAAATTCGCGAAAAATCGCGAAAACCGCGCGCATTTAACGCATTATAAAAAAAATTGCTCAAGCTTTCATTTGCTCAAGATTTCGCTCAAGCTTTCAGAAAAAACTCAGAAAAGTATGTTTTAACAGCATACCAAGCGGCGTTTCTTGTCTCGTACTAATAAAAAAGCTTTGTTTTTTTGGGACCACGTTTTTTTTCAACGCATCGGCTGTAGTGATGATGTCATCAAAAAACATTTTTTCTAACCTTTTCAAAAGATAACCAAGAGTCTAAGCTATACTCCCATATATGTCCCGCACATATTCTAACCTCCGTTATGGATCTATAACATTTCATAGTTCGAGTTTTGTCGCCAGTCCGCATCATTTTTGTATTGACTATAGTTTATTTTTACCTGCTTTTTTTAAATTTATGTCTTTTCAAAATAAGATATTAAAAAATAAGGATATTATAAATAAAAAAGTGGGAGAATAAGTTTTTTTCTTAAGCTAAATTTAATTGTATGAAGAAGTTTTTTACACTGTTACGTGCATAAATAAACAAGACTTAAACTTTAAATTAGTTCAAGATGTTAAGGTGTTTAAAATACATCCTTTGAATTTAAACTTTAAGTTGAAAATGTTTAGATGATTAAAAAACCTTTAAAATCATGTTTGTTTTCTTATTTATTTTGAACTAAAAAAACAAGAAAGCATTTTGCAACTTTCTTAGTTTTTAAGAAAATGTTACAAAAATCCTAAGAATACAGCAATGTGGTATTTGGACAGTGCCCATTTGCACGAAGGAAAGTTACCCAAATAATGAAAATTGTTGTGCCATTGTTGTCCCTGAAACCTAGTAGTACGAAAAATATAATGTAACAAAAAATATGCAACTCCAACATAAAAAAATTAATTTAGATATGTTATTCTATGAGGTAGTCCATTTAAATAACATCCCTAAATAAAATATGCCGCTCGCCTACGTCACTTTTTACACAAAGGTGCACGAATCAATTAAAATAATTTTGTTTTATTTGCGCGATGCGTGCGCGTTTAAAGCGACGTAGGCGAACGGCATATTTTATATAGGATTGACATTTAAATGGACTAGCTCATTATAGCATGCGCTGACTTAATTTACAATGTAGTATATAGAAGTTGCACATTTTTCGTTATATTATATAATTTTGGTAGTACTTATAACATAATGAAATTAATAATAATATCCTAACTAATTATACCTGTTACTATATGTTGACTTTACCTGAGCAGTCATCCAGTTGTGACGACGGTGCATGAAAATGCAAAAATAGTATTGCGTTAATCAAAAATATTTTTCTCTGATCAAAAAATTGTTTAGCACATGTATAATTATTATTTATTTTTCTGCAGCATGGTCGAGCATATTTTGGTAGGCAAGAGGTTTTTGTAATTTTAATTACGGCAACGAGTTATTAATGAATTTAATTTAGAATTTTTGAAATCAAACAGACACAAAAAATAATTTTGTTCCCAATTTTTGCGCTAAATAAGTACAAATTAATTAGTGATGTTCCCCGGAGCTCCAAGCTCCGTAGTGGAACTCCGCTTTTAGGACCTCCGGAGCTCCGCTCTAATTTTATACTAGGTTCGTGAATAATTAAAGAGTCATTGCATTAATTATTTTGTCAAAATTTTTTCCAAAATTTATTTAAAACAATAAAAAGTCCTACGAATACAGCTAAAGTCGTTTAAAATGTATTTCATGCTTAAATAAGTTTTAAATCGCTCATTTAAGGGGCGGAGCTCCGGAGCTCCCTCCGCTTTAAATAGACGGAGCTTAGCAGGATGGTATTAAAGGGTAGAAACATCACTAAAGTTAAAGTCTTCCAGGCTGAAATTAAGGGCGTAACCGCTCTCCGCCAGGAAGAAATAAACAATAAACGCGTGAGCGATAAAAATAAAAAAAGTTTTCAGCGGTTATGTAACCAATTATTATTTAGTTGCGTCATGTGTTTCTCTGCACGTGATATTTTCCTAAAGAACGAGTGGTTACTTTAGCACTCATCTATTTTCACCCTGATAGAATTTATCTTTAGTATAAATAATGCTCAAAATATATTAAAAATAACAAAAAAATAAATATATCAAATAAATTTGTTTCAAATATTTTTTTAGTTTTTATATTCTGTTTTATATGCGAAAGAATTCCTAGTTTTTTGACAGC
>JASAMX010030443.1:0-16589 GCA_030248175.1 Microlaimidae sp. YZB2_3 | reverse complement strand
TACAAGTGGCCAAAGAGCAATACGTAACTGACCAAGAACATGGATGCCCAATTTAAAGCATATTTTAAGTCAATGAGTGATAAAAAGTGATAACGTATGAAATTTGCTAGGCAAACGCTAAGGGATGTGAGAGTTAGGAGCAAATTTCATACAATATCACTACCTTATCACAAATTTCATACCACCTGCCGCTGACAAAACTGAGTGGTTTATTTCAAAAACTACTAGGAATGAAATGGGATTGAGAATTGAAACATATCGTTGTATTCAACTCCTAAATACAATGATGCTGTGATTATGTATCCGTCCCCCCAGCATTTAGCGGACAAAAATAGACTAGTTCTGAATAAGGGTTTTTAATGTACCTTATACATGACATCTTAGTGCCAATTGTAAGAGAAGGAAAAATTTAGAAACAACTAGCAACTAGTAGATTTGGCGGTTTTTTATATTTCGAAGATTTATTAGCTTAAAATCTCGATGCTTCCCTTCAATATCTTTTAAATATTTCTTGATACTACAGAAAATAAAATGTTTTTTGGGTCAATTATAGTTTTTTTTGCCGTTTTGTAGGTATGAAGTTGCTCTCTTGCGCTTGGTTTCCACATTTACATCTTTAATGTTTCATTTACAAAAATTACTTCTATTTAAAAAAGTTTGGAATGAACTTTTTAAATTAAATTTTTAAATCTTAAATAATCTTACAGCCAGAGTAAAGCCATCTTAAATAATCTTACAACATATGTATGTTTAAAATTAGTTTTAAAAGCACAAGTTTAAAACTTAACTTTTGCGATTTCAAAACATTTTTTATAAAAGTATTATTATAGTGATAATTTTCAAACTGATCCAATGTTATTTAAAAAACCAAAATTTATATGACCACAAACTGATATATAAAAGCACTTAAACCTAGTGAAACCTATAATTTTGTAGCAATTTCAATTAAGTATAAATTTAAACTAAAAAAACTAAGAAAACAACGATTTTTGCTAATTTTATTTTTTTTCTTTTTTGTACTCTCTTGCACAGTAAAAGACGTTTATTCAGAACTAGTCTTTTGCAGAGTTTTTTTTAATCCATTAGGTTTACTTTGCCCAGCCACACCAGTTGGCAAACTGTTTCTGAAAGAATTGTGGCAATTTAGAGGACTTTGATTGGGACACTTCATTGTCACCTGAACTTGCTAAAAGATGAAAAAAGGATAAGTTCTCTTATGAAGAAAATCACCTTCTTGAATCACTTTTGATATTTTATCAAATATCAATACCGCGATTCATAAGATCAAAAGTACAAGACTGCTGAAATAATTTAAAAATACATTGCTCTGTGTGATCTATCCGGGAAAGCATTTGCCTGTGCTGTTTTATTGGTATTCAGAAGCTCCAAGCAGAAATCACAAATCTTTTTGGTTTTTGCGAAATCAAAAGTAGCTCCAAGGCAAAAAGTAACAATTCCTCGACTTGAATTGTTTGGTGTACTTCTGGGATCCAAAGCCATCACCTATGTTCAACAAGAAATTCAGAAACCTGTTTCAATAACTAGGTTATGGTTATTTCGCAGATTGTCTTACATTGGCTAAGAAAAACACCGGATGCAAAAACGTTTTGTGGCCAATCGCCTGGCTGCAATTAAACAAGCAAAAAATGTTAATTATTTTTATGCCCCAACTAAGAAAAGTCCTGCAGATCATTGCAGTTGAGGACTTCCAAATTGAAAATCCAAGAGTATTGGAATAACTGGTGGTCAGGTCTATTATTTCTTTCACAACCACCTGAGCAGTGGCTAAAGTGGTCACTACCTTACCTTACACCAGGAAATGACCAACCAAATGGAAGTCGAAGAATTTGAAAAACAAAAGGCTATCATTCAAAACATCAGCAATTATTATTGGCGTTGATTGTAAAATGAGCAGAGTATTCAAAAATTATCAAAAGCCTTATCCGCCGAAAATATTGTCCTGCTTAAATAGACCGCATTTTTGCGGGTATCAAGTTCTCTTTAAGATTAAACACCGTAAAACCTAAACATAAAAACCAACAAATAGCGCAGATTCCTCCAGTTTTTGTTATCAAAGCTGTTCTTCCCAATGCACAGCTAAGCAAACCGTTTAAGAAAAACTGGCACATTATCAAGAATGACCCACTATTAGCCAAAGTGTTTAAAGACCCACCTCGGGTAGTTTTCTCTCGCCCACCCAATTTAAGCGATAAATTCATCCGAGCAGACTGCGCAGCTCTGGAGACCGATACTTAGCATAACATGCTCAAAATTCTTATTCAAAAAATCGCTGAAAGCATTAACTAGCATATTTAACCGCTGTTTGTTGCCTTATGGTTTTGTTTCGCCACTGTAGCTATATTTTCTCGGGTATTTCTGTTAACAATCTGTATAACAATTTATATAAATGTCAAAAGTTTAAATACTTACTTTTAGTATTTTACTTTTCTCGGTCGCTACTCATCCAGCACACTACACTTTCACACTATATAATATAACATATAACTATAAACATTTGTAAGCTGTAAATTCAGTATATGATATACCACACACATATATGTAATTATAAACAGCCAATATAATGTATACTGTGTGATGTTTTTATCCTTTCGTTTGTTTGTGATAACACCCAAAAACTCATCATTGCACCGCGCTCTCGCAATAATAGATATTTATTTGCAAATCATAGGCATTTCCTATAATAACGCGGCTAACACACATAAGCTGCAAATTATTAAAAATTAAGAATAATAAAATCGCCGCATAAGTAAAATGTTATGTTTTCTCAGTGCTAACTTTTTTTTGCTTCTGTAAAAGTAAAGAAATCACATTTGTAAATCATCTTATTGTACATACAGTGCGTAAATAAACTCCTATATGCCTTTACTGTCTAATTCGTATATTAACAAATAAAAAGATATGTCGCCATGTCAGTATTGTATATACTTTGGTTTGTATTAATTTGCGTTGTAACTATATATCTCTGTAATCTGCTTATTGTACAGCTCTCCGTTATTCTATCTTATTCTATATTCCCTAGTTTATGGTTTATTTATCGTACATTAAATTGTTTATAAATTAAATTTTTATTAAAACAATAATAGTACAAAAACAGAAATAGTCCAATATGTCAATTAGTTTATGTTCCGTGTTATTAAAATATCGTCCAAACAAAATGTACAAATTCAATTTATAACAATATTTTAAATAATATAAATATATATCTGTAAGTTGTAAATTCATAAATCCATATACCGCAAATATATGTAATTATAACCAGCCAATATAATGTGTACTGTGTAATGTTTTTATCTTGTCGTCTGTCCGTGATTACACATAAAAAGTCATCATTGTCCCGTAATAATAAATAATTTTTCTGCATAATTCATAGTTATTCCAAGTAAAAATGCGGCTAATACACTTAAGCTGCAAATTCTTATTACGTTATAACAATTAAATCACTGTATTATTAAATTATTATGCTCTTTCAGTGTTAATGTTTTCTAAATTATGTAAAATTAAATATATATATAAATTATTTTTGTAAATAATATTATTGTATAGAATAGGGGGGAAACAAATTCGAACATGCATTTTCTTTAATTGAAACATTAAAAAACTGGAAAACAAGCGCGCCAGCAGCGCCATACCTATGAAGCGGCAAAAAACTAAAAATCCACAAAAACTGCTTTGCTTTTGCAATATTTAAAAAGTATTTAAGAAATTTTGAAGAGAAGGGGTCGAAATTTTAAACCAATAAATATTTGAAATATTTTAAACTGTAAAATGTACTAGTCGCTCGCTGTTTCTCAATTTTCCCTCTATGTATGATTGGCGCTAGCAGTTATGTACCCTCTTCCTAACACAAAAAAACCCTTATTCCAAACTAGTCTATATGTGGATTAAAATATATTATTGTGACAGTTTAGGCGATTAAATTAATATTGGTTGTAGCATAGATTATGATTTGTTTGAAAATGTTGCTATGAATTTCTTTTGTACACTTTATTTCGATATTATTTTAATAGAATAAAAAGAAAAACTAGTTGACATATTGGACTGTTTATGTTTTTGTGCTATTATTATTTTAAAAATTTAATTATATTGTAACATAATGAGCCATTTAATATAAAATGAATTAACAGTTAAATGAAGGAGTATAACGGTGGTAGTGGATACCACACAGGGTAATATACAAAGTAAAAAAAAACGGAAAGCTATACAGTAAGTAGTTTACAAAGAATTATAGTTGCAATGCACATTAATACGGACCAAAGTATGTACAGTAATGACATAACGACATATTTTTTATTTTGTTTTTTTATTTTTAATATATGAATTATACAGCAAATGCATGTAAGAATTTATTTACACACTGTTTATACAATAATATTATTTACAAAAATCATTTATTTATTTATTTATTTTTACAGAAAGAAAACATTAACACTGAAAGAGCATCATATTTTATTTATACAGTGATTTTATTGTTTTCACGTTATAAGAATTTGCAGCTTAAGTGTATTAGCCGCATTTTTACTTGGAATAACTATGAATTATGCAGAAAAATTATTTATTATTACGGGACAATGATGACTTTTTATGTGTAATCACGGACAGACGACAAGATAAAAACATTACACAGTACACATTATATTGGCTGGTTATAATTACATATGTGTGCGGTATATGGTTTTCTGAATTTACAGCTTACAAATATATATTTATATTATTTAAAATATTGTTATAAGTTGAATTTGTACATTTTGTTTGGATGCTATTTTAATAACACGGAACGAAAACTTATTGACATGACATATTGAACTATTTGTGTTTTTGTGCTATTATTGTTTTAATAAATAAAAATTTGATTTCTTAAACAATTCAATGTACGATAAATAAACCATAAACTAGGGAGTACAGAGTAGGATAGAATAACGGAGAGCTGTACAATAAGCAGACTACAGAGATATATAGTTGCAATGTAAATTAATACAAACCAAAGTATATACAGTACTGACATAGCGACATATTTTATTATTTTTTAATATACGAATTAGACAGTAAATGCATGTACGAATTTATTTACACACTGTATGTGCAATAAGATTATTCACAAAGGTCATTTTTTCATTTTTACAGAAACGATAAAAAAGTTAGCACTGAGAAAACATCACATTTTACTTATACGGTGTTATTATTATTCTTAATTTATAATAATATGCAACTTATGTGTGTTAGCCGCGTTATTATAGGAAATTCCTATGATTTGCAGATAAATACCTATTATTGCGGAAGCGCGGTACAATGATGACTCTTTGGGTGTAATCACGAAAAAACGACAGGATAAAAACATCACACAGCATACATTATATTGGCCGGTTATAATTACATATATGTGCGGTATATTGTATACTAGATTTACAACTTACAAATATCTATAGTTATATATTTTATTATATAGTGTGAAAGTGTAGTGTGGTGGATGGGAAGCGATCGAGAAAAGTAAAATTATAAAAATAAATATTTAAACTATTTACATTTATATAATTTGGTTTACAGTTTGTTAACATAAATACCCAAGAAAATATAGCTGCAGTGGCGAAACAAAACCATAAGGCAACAAACAGCGGTTAAATATACTAGTTATTGCTTTCAGCGATTTTTTGAATAGGAATTTTGAGCAAGTTATGCTGAGTATCAGGCTCCAGAGCTGCGCAGTCTGCTCGGATGGGTTTATCGCTTAAATTGGGTGGGCGAGAAAAAACTACCCTAGGTGGGTCTTTAAACACTTTGGCTAATAGTGGGTCATTCTCGATAATGTGCCAGTTTTCCTTAAACGGTTTGCTTAGCTGTGCATTGGGAAGAACAGCTTTGGTAACAAAAACTGGAGGAATCTGTGCTATTTGTTGGTTTTCAGGTTTAGGTTTTAACGTGTCTAATCTTGAAAAGAACTGGATACCCGCAAAAATGCGGTCTATTTTGGCAGGACAATATTTTTGACGGATAAGGCTTTTGATAATTTTTGATACTCTGCTCATTTTACAATCAACGCTTGAAACAATAATTGCTGATGTTTGAATGATAGCCTTTTGTTTTTCAAATTCTTCGACTTCCATTTGGTTGGTCATTTCTGGTGTAAGGTAAGGTAGTGACCACTTTAGCCACTGCTCAGGTGGTTGTGAAAGAAATAATAGACCTGACCACCAGTTATTCCAATATGGATTTTCAATTTGAAGTCCTCAACTGCAATGATCTGCAGGACTTTTCTTAGTTGGGGCATAACAGTAAGTAACATTTTTTGCTTGTTTAATTGCAGCCAGGCGATTGGCCACAAACGTTTTTGCATCCGGTGCTTTTCTTAGCCAATGTAAGACAATCTGCGAATCCGACCATAACCTAGTCATTGAAACAGGTTTCTGAATTTCTTGTTGAACATAGGTGATGGCTTTGGATCCCAGAAGTACACCAAGCAATTCAAGTCGAGGCATTGTTACTTTTTGTCTTGGAGCTACTCTTGATTTTGCAAAAACCAAAAAAATTTGTGATTTCTGCTTGGAGCTTCTAAATACCAAATAAACAGCACAGGCAAATGCTTTCCCGGATAGATCACACAAGCAATGTATTTTTAAATTATTTAAGCAGTCTTGTGCTTTTAATCTTATGAATCGCGGTATTGATATTTGATAAAATATCAAAAGTGATTCAGAAGTGATTTTCTTTATAACAGAACTTATCTTTTTCCATCTTTTAGCAAGTTCAGGTGACAATGAAGTGTCCCAATCAAAGTCTCTAAATTGCCACAATTCTTTCAGAAACAGTTTGCCAACTAGTGTGGCTGGGCAAAGTAAACCTAATGGATTAAAAACACTTGCAATAGACTAGTTCTGAATAAGCGTCTTTTACTGTGCAAGAGAGGGTACAAAAAGAAAAAAATAAAATTAGCAAAAATCGTTGTTTTCTTAGTTTTTTTAGTTTAAACCTATACTTAATTGAAATTGCTACAAAATTATATGTTTCACTAGGTTTAAGTGCTTTAATATATCAGTTTGTGCTATATAAATTTTGGTTTTTTAAATAACATTGGATCAGTTTGGAAATTATCACTATAATAATATTTTTATAAAAAATGTTTTGAAATCGCAAAAGTTAAGTTTTAAACTTGTGCTTTAAAACTAATTTTAAACATACATATGTTGTAAGATTATTTAAGATGGCTTTACTCTGGCTGTAAGATTATTTAAGATTTAAAAATTTAATTTAAAAATTTCATTCCAAACTTTTAAATAGAAGTAATTTTTGTAAATGAAACATTAAAGATGTAAATGTGGAAACCAAGCGCAAGAGCAGCTTCATACCTACAAAACGGCAAAAAAACTAAAAGACCCCAAAAACATTTTGTTTTTGTAATATCAAGAAATATTTAAAAGATATTGAAGGGAAGCATCGAGATTTTAAGCTAATAAATCTTCAAAATATAAAAAACCGCAAAATCTACTAGTTGCTAGTTGTTTCTAAATTTTCCCTTCACGTACAATTGGCACTAGATGTCATGTATAGGGTACATTAAAAACCCTTATTCAGAACTAGTCTATTTGTGCTGGATAGATGCTGGATCTTCTGATAATAATCACAGCATCATTGTATTTAGGAGTTGAATACAACAATATGTTTTGATCTAAATCCCATTTCATTCCTAGTAGTTTTTGAAATAAACCACTAGTTTTGTCAGCGGCAGGTAGTATGAAATTTGTGATAAGGTAGTGATATTGTATGAAATTTGCTACAAACTCTAAGATCCTTAGCGTTTGTAGCAAATTTCATACGTTATCACTTATCACTCATTGACTTAAAATATGCTTTGAGATCAGAGCAGATTTCTACAGCCTTATTCACATTTTATGTTCCATACATTATGTTGTCAGCATATGTGTTTTGTGCTATTTCTGACGATCAAGGTGCTCCAAGCTTTTCCAAATGCTGTTGAATTGTAGCTCCCAGTAGAAACGGGGAAGACTTGAATCCAAAGGGAACTTGGCAAAAGCGAAAGGCTTGTAGATTATTTTCACATTCTGGATTTGAGTCATCTTTGAGAAACAAAAATCGCGTTAGGTCGCGGTCTACTTCGCTTAAGGCAATTTGAAGGATGGCTTTTATTAAATCTGCTGAGATTCCCATTTCATGTAGTCAAAATCTTTCTAACATAACAGGTAAATCTGGTAAAAGAACTGGTCCGCGGAGCAAACAATCATTTAAACTCACTGATGAATGTGTGTGGGCACTTACATAATAGGCAATGCGGACCTTTGTTGTCGCCTTTGCAGGATTTATTACCAATGATGCGGTAAATGATGCAAGGTTTACCTTTCCAACGATTTCTATTTCCACTTGATCAGAAATTATGGAGCTGTACTTTTTTAGCAACTCATCAGTGTTCTTTCTGGCTAAAACCTTTTAGCCTTTTAGCCTTGCCATTGAAATTCCAAAATTGTCTTCCAGTTTCTTTTGGTATTTTTTGAATGGAAAACTAACATTGTATCTTTCATTTTTAAAGTTTATGGATTCATTAAATTGACGCCACGCTTCATTGTCATCTTCAATGACTAGATTATCTTGAATTCCAGCCGACTCAAGTGTCCATAAACATTCTAGGTCATTGATATGTGAATTTGTGGCGATGCTGACAGGCTTTTTACTTTGGTTTCTAAAGGCGTTCAGCATATGTGGCTTGTAGATTCCAGTATGCAAATTGACTGTACAAGCCAATTCTTCCTGTTTTTGTAAGAAAGAAACTGTAAATCGTATTTTGATAATTGGGCATGCTGAATTTTGTTGGTTAAGTGAGGAAATGTGTTCAGCTGTATCATCTTCTTTAGGTCGTTTTTCAGCTTAATGTTTTCTTTGACCAAATAAGTGGAAACCGGTTTGAATTCGGTGTTCTTCTTTGAAGGTTTTCTTCTCCATCACTAGACAGCCACAAAAGTTTTGTCTTGTTTTCATTTATGAAATTTCTTTGCGAGCCAAGATCAAGTAAAACTAAAACTGACCGGATTTTTTGTTTTTTGATGTAAAACAGACACATAGGCAAATGACAAAAATGAGGTATGACCCCATTTTAGAGAGTTGTGGACTTCTGCGCTATTACAGATGATTTAGGTACACCCTGTTTAAACTGCTGGATTTATCATGCTTTTTGCAGACTCAATGAGATTTTGGGAATTTAGGATGTTCTTTGAGGTTGCATTGTGTCCACGTGTGGCACATGTGCCACGTGCAATAAATTTTTGTGGGCATTGTCATGTATGACAATTGTTGTATTACCCAAACCATCTCTAGCAGGAGACGTTAAAAAGTTTGAATTTTTGTTGTTAGTATTTGGCGTTTTGTTAAACCCGGTTTTCGGCTGTTCTTTTTGTGGCTTTTGCTTTTAAACACCGTAATTAGAGGTTTGTGCTTCTTAGCCGGCTTATTTAAACTTGCACGGTTTCTACAAGAAAACTGTTTATTACACAGAGCACTGTGATGACAAGGTTTCTTACAGTAAAAACATTGCTTATGGATCTGCAAGTTGACTTTGAGTGACCTGATTTAAGAAGTTTAAAACACAACTTCTTGTAACTTGCTATAGCATGGCGTGGTCAGAAAAAGCGTGTCTCATACAACTTTTACTTTCATGGAGTTACGTACCTAGTCGAAGTAGATAAAGCTAATTTCCAAAAAGTGATTAAATCAGGTCTAACTAAAAAAATTTAAACAAGAAAAACACACTATTTTATATGGTTCTTTCAGGTTCCATACAATTTTACGGAGTTACCCAGACTTAATTTTTGTATAGTATACTGCTTAAAATTACATTGAAGTTTTGGATATGAAAATAATTGTATTCATATCATGAGAAGACCATGACGTTTTTTTAAAATGAGTAAATTTTTTAATGTTTTATATCTTTAATAAATGACATTGAATTCAATGCATTAAAAGGCGGAAATTATAGCAAAAGACGAAACAAAGTTTCGAAAAAAAAGCCTTATATTAAATGGAATAGTATAAAGCTACATTAGTCTAAAAACTAAATGCCAGAAAAGACTGAAACAAGTCTTTTTAACACCTGTAAATTAATAACGATTTTGTGAAATTTTTAGAAAAACAAAACCGAATAAAAACAATACGTGTAAAAGCTTTAGTTTGCGTTTTTTTTAACTAATAAAAAAATTTAATTCATATAAATTTCTCTCAAAGTGAATTAAATTTTACATGAGTAACCAGCTGTAAATACCATAGTATTAGTTGAGTTACACGTCGTTGCAAACCGATACAAAAAAAGAATAACGCAAGCGTCACAGTAACCATGAAAAATTTCTGTCAAAATAAGTTATCGCATTGCGCATTAAATTTTGTAATTTATCATTATTTTCGTATAAAGCAAAACATACCGCCATATTAACAGCTTTTTAAAATCAAATATCAAGTTCTAAATCCGAAAAACATTGAAAAATTCAGATTTAATATAAGGCGACTTTTTCTTTAATGTTTCTATTTATTACATAAAACAAATTAGCTGTCAATGTATTTGTTATTAAAAGTCGCCTTATATTAAATCTGAATTTTTCAATGTTTTTTCGGACTTAGAACTTGATATTTGATTTTAAAAAGCTGTTAATATGGCGGTATGTTTTGCTTTATACGAAAAATAATGATAAATTACAAAATTTAATGCGCAATGCGATAACTTATTTTGACAGAAATTTTTCATGGTTACTGTGACGCTTGGTTTATACTTTTTTTGTATCGGTTTGACGAGCGTGTAACTCAACTAATACTATCGTATTTACAGCTGGTTAACTCATGTAAAATTTAATTCACTTTGAGAGAAATTTATATGAATTAAATTTTATTATTAGTTAAAAAACTCAAACTACAGCTTTTACACGTATTGTTTTTATACCGTTTTGTTTTAGTAAAAATTTCACAAAATCTGTTATTAATTTACAGGTTTTAAAGAGACTTGTTTCAGTCTTTTCTGGCATTTAATTTTTAGACTCATGTAGCTTTACAGTATTCCATTTAATATAAGGCTTTTTTTTTCAAAACTTTGTTTCCTCTTTTGCTAGCAACGGTAATTGAATAATCAAAAAACTACTGAAATTGCTTAAAAAACATACTAAAACATGAAGTTTTTAAAGGTTATATTACACACAATTTATACCATGGGTTTTTAATAAAAACAATGATAATGTTTGAAGCTATCGCTAATCTTTGGAGCTTCGAAACCCTGCCTTTGAAAAAACTAAAGAATTATTATTAAACAACCATGAGTGGAATGAGAACGCCAAGAAGTTATTTAATTACTGTTTTTTTGTTGTTTTTTTTTTCTAAATCATATACTCTTACGAAAATCGAAGCGAGTTAGAGTTTTTTGCTGTCTTATTTATATTTAAACTCCTTTTATCGACTCTTGATTAAAATAAATGAGTTTTTTTGATAAAGTCTTTAAAAATAATAACTTCTGCAAAAATAGATTTTAGCAGTAGAAATGTAAAAAATAACTTCTTGCCTTTTTTAGTCCACTCTAGCTTTAGGAATTTACTTGAACACATGTTGATCATTTAAAACAAGGCAAACAAAATGTGCTTTTAAAACCCAAAAACATACAATTGTCGCAGATTTTTCATGTATGATATTTTATACATTTAAATCTAAGTATAGAGTCGTAAGTTAAATAATCCAACAACGGATCTTTGGGAGTCTTCAAAACCCATTGCACTGTAAACTTTATTTTGTTAAGCCTAAGCGAAACCCAAAAATTAAGCTAAACTTTATCATAATATTTCAATAATAGTGTGCTTTTTAAAAATACCGAATATTTTACTGTTAAAAAAGGCAAGCAATTGTTTTTCGGAAAATATTTTACTAAAATGTTTTATTTGCAATTATTTCTGCAGTTAATTTTTCCAAAGGCATTTTTAAGAATTCATTTTTTTTTCAACACACCACGAAAAATCACCACAAAAATGTTTTGACAGCACAATCAAAGCAAAACAGCAACCTTAATGCTTATTATCTTTCAAGTCGTCTCATAGATTCTCAAGATTTTTAAAGCTAGTTATTATAATATAAAATTCACGAAAATGTAGACAAATTACACGAAAACGTTTTAATGTTATAAAATTATTATTTTTGTTTTATGTCTTCTCAATAATTTTATTTTTATAATCCTCTTTTATAAGTCAGTAAAACAAACTAAATGATATTTAAATATAATAAACTATTGTTATGCAATAAGTTTATTCCGCTTTATGCGGGAAGGTTATGTGTTTTGCTGGTCAGTACCCTCGTGTCCAGTACCCTTGTGTCCCCCTTTGCATAATGAATCGATTTCGCTGCGAGGTTGTGGTGAACGCAATTTTTTTTAAGCCCAGTACCTTCGTGTCTAGTACCCTCGTGTCTAGTACCCTCGTGTCAAGTACCCTCGTGTCCAGTACCCTCGTGTCCCGTTCCCAAATTTTATATTAAAGTTTGGTAACTTGTCATTTTTTAGTGAAGTTTACGGTTATACCAAAAATATATAATATACCGAAAAATGTGCAACTCCTATATAAAAAAAGTACAGAAAAGGTGGCCTTTATAATGAGCCTCTCCATTTAAATGACACTCTCCACTATAATGGCATAGGTAGCCATTTTAATTCGGGCGAGTTAAAGTGAGAGAAAGCTATTATAATAGCTATTTATTGACTTAATTTCACTTCATATTATACTCAGAAGTCTCAACATGTCCGGGCCGCACAAGTTTCTGCGTGTTGGACAGTATTAAACCAACACAGAGAAACTCGTGCGGCCCGGACATTATTACACTTGAGAGTATATATGAAGTGAAATTAAGTCAATAAATGGCTATTATAATAGCTTCCTCTCCATTTTAACTCGCCGAATTAAAATGTCTACTATGCCATTATAGTGGAGAGTGTCTTTTAAAATGGAGAGGCTCATTATAAGGGCCACCTTTTCTGTACTTTTTTTATATAAGAGTTGCATATTTTTCGCTATATTATGATATTTTTTACTATTTCGACCATTTCTATCGAATTTTTAAGGTGGGTTGGTCGTAAGCCCATTAAAGGTTGTAAAATTTTTGATAACTTTTTTGCACTGTAGTAGGTAACTTTATCAAATAAAGATATTATAGGACGTAGTGGGCAATTTTGCTTATAAATTTTCGGCTTTCCGTAGACGTGTGGATCTATTAACCTTTCAATTGATGGAAGAAAATCAAGTTGTTGTTGTTGTGTGAGTATTGTTGATTTTAAAACAGTTTTTATGTGGTTATGAATTCGTTTTTTTGGGTATAATAATGAAAAAAAAATAATGAAAAACAATATTTCGTGGAGGATTTTTAATTAAAAAATCAACCATACTATTATATTAAAAGAAATTAAACAATAGACTTTAAGAAGGTTTTTACATTAAAGACTTTGGTTTTAATTTTTTTGTGTCTATAGCAAAATATCTACGTCAAAAATTTAGTATCTACATCAATCACTAGCAGATCTATTTTCTTTCTTATTTTATTAATACCAATCAATAATCAATTAATTGATTTTTTAAAATATCTTAAAAGATCTGTTTTTTTATTAAATTCAATTTTAATAAGTTTAAATGAAATTTTGATAAGTTTAAATTCCCGGTACAAAAAATGGAAAAAGAACTTCATTAGGGTTCGATATCCCGACCTTGCAGTCTAAAGGCGACCGCCTCAAACCACTAGACCATCAGACCATATGGTGTAACAGAGTAAAATCCTACTTATATATTCGGTGCTCGGTATGATCGTAATTTTATTTTTTATGTTCGCATTTTTACCAAATTAAACATTAATAACTACATTATTACAAATCAAATCAAATTTATATTTTGCCTTTAGTGTTTACACGTTATTTTAACCTGCAAAATTAATAGAAGTTTTCATTTAAATATTATTTTAATTTCAACTTTCGGCCTAATGTGTATCGGAATTTTACTGTGTAAAACGCCTTATGTCGAAATAGTCTATTAAAGACTCTAACCAACCTTTTGATATTCACACCATTTTGTTTACCAATGATAGTGTATTGTATTTCAGTTTTTGTAGTCTTATGTAAATTATGTATCTGTTTTAGATTTCCTGACGAAGAAACACGCTGTTGTTTCGAAACGTAGATAAATAAAAATATTTCTACTATACTGAGGAAAAAGCCTGGAAAAAGCACTTTTCTCATTTAATCCATTCAAAATGACTAACAGCGTCTGTATTTTTTTGTTGTGCAGCCACACTCCTAATGCTAAAATAATCGCAGTGCAAATAAAGCAGTAAGCAATTAAGTGCTAAAGAAATTGCATTTCCCCTGCAAAAAAATTAACATTGCTTTAAAAATCACAGCGCGGAAAAAGAACAATTACAAAATTTGTAAGTGCGTCTTTTCTTATGGTTGAATTATATCTGGCTGACGCTGAACATTAGAATGCAGACATAAGGGGACCAATTAAAATTGTGCGGTAATGACGTTTTTTTTTAAAACAAATAAGAAGGCAGATCTTTTTTTAATTCCACCTTTTTACAAAATATACAAAAATTAACTAACTTTAGCCCTTAAAAAAATTTCATTCAGGTTCGAAATTAAATAATTTGATAAATAATTATTAAAATACAGTTTTAAATCTTTGTTTAATCCGCTTTAGTGAAAAATTTTAAGTGTTTTTGTTGTTAAATAGTCGATTCATTCAATACTGAAAATATCGCCGTCAGCTAGATTTTATTTGCCTATATAGCAAAATTATGGCCAAAAATTTAATGTATTCTGGTGTTATATATTCTTGAGAATATACGATTTAAGTTTCCAGATAAAATTTTTATATATATTAAAAATATTCAAGCTTTTTATTTAAAGCATATTTTCGTAGCACGCAGACGCAAGTACCAGACCAGCACAACTTGTTAACCAAATTATAATTGTAGAATACTTAATAACATAAAAATTTTATTTATTAATTAAAAACTTTATTAATTGATAAAGACAAACTGGGTAAAATTTAGAAATACAAAAGTAATCAAAATTATAGCCGAACGAACGGCATTGTCAGGCTACGCTTGTTTTTTTGCTTTTTTCGCATAACTAAAAAAATTTAGAACTTTTAGCGCTTCGCGCCGCAAGCATTGCTCAGAAGAACACAAAAAAATATTATTTTGACAAAGCAACATTGGAACATACATAAGCAAGTATGCACTGCACTGGGATTGCACGCATTATGCAAAAATGCAAATGCAAAATGTATGCACCCAATATGCAAAATCTAATATTTCTTTGTACACTCAGTCATTCCCAACTTTAAAAGGATTGATGAATCTCTGAACAAAAAGCAGCTTAAAAAAATATTCAGTTTTGTAAAACACAAAAAGAAAAAATAAAAGTAAAAACACACTTAATTAAAACATTAAAAACCTATATATCACATGCACAATAATTACAATTATTAGTTAGGACACAAATAACTATGACACATTATAAAATCTGTTGTTCTCCAAAACATTATGTTTTCTACTTTTTTCTGACAAAATCCTATATACGGTCCTGATATATCTTTTTTGTACTTAAGCCAAATCTAACAATAAACAAATAATGAAAGCTTTTGTTTTGCCACAGAGTGGTAGTTATTATTTTGAAATTTTGGATGCTGGGTTTTTTGTCACTGATCTGGATTTTTTTTCAGTTAGAACTCCGTATACACATACAAAGAAACAGAAGTTACAAAAGTTGGGAGGCCCGGGTGTAAGAAAGAAGAAACAAACTAACATGACTTTGCTAAAAACTAAATAATAATGTAATTAGGTTGAATAAAATCTGGTTCATACTTATGACAAAACGTCCAAAGGACAATTTTAGAAAAGCCAAAACGTCATTTGGACTTTTTCCAATGGACAAAGTATGAATGCCATTTAGAATTTGTCCTTTGGACAAAGTACAAAGGACAAAATCAAAAGGGAAAAGTCCAAAAGACAAAAGTATGAACACGTTGTCCTTTGGATTTTTTCCTTTGGACAAAGCCCAAAGGACGTTTTTACGCTGTATTTGTCCTTTGGACTTTGTCCAAAGGACGTTTTTTTATAAGTATGAACCGGACTTAAAGATCTTACTGTGTGCAATTTAAAAGCAACAAGTTAGTTAAGCTAAAAAAATGCTCAGAAGGCTTCAGCTGTTATGCTTAGTCATTAATGAGCATTTCATATTTATAATTAAACCACCCCTAATGTTAACTTAGTGATTTCTAAAAATTGTGTCCCATCCGATTCAACAGTGACCTGAGAGGTATCTAGAGTGTTCCATTTTTAAATAGCACGGTTTATAAAACAATATTTTTTGCATCGATTCTATAGTCTATACAAAAGTGATGTGGACTAGCGACAAAACTTAAAATTTGAAATGTTATATATCCATAACGGAGGTTAGAATATGTGCGGGACATATATGGGAGCATAGCTTAGACTCTTGGCTATCTTTTGAAAAGGTTAGGAAAAAATGTTTTTCGATGATGTTATTACAGCCAATGCGGTGAAAA